>JAVSBV010015666.1:0-12321 GCA_033117975.1 Parotocinclus spilosoma | reverse complement strand
GAAACACTTAAGTGTGACAAACATGCAAAAAAACAGGAAATGAGGAAGGGGGCAAACACTTTTTCACACCACTGTAAATGTGGTACTGGGAGCCTACGGGATCATTTCCTTTAGCCTTTAGAACACAGTTAATTCTGTTAATTCTGCAGATCAAGACGTTCTGAGTCATTCAACTCAGCTTGAGTGAATGGCTGGTACATTCTGGCATCATCTTCTGATCAACATGGTTTTGAGGCTGTCACCACACCACTGGAACTACACAGTTTCTTTCTTTCACCTTCTTTCTGACCTTTAGTCCACAGTCTCAGGTTTTCAACACATGTCCACTTTATGTGGTGCCCAAGATTTGGGTGTTGTAAAACAATCAGTTGTCTACAAATGTTTCAAGTGTTGGATGACATATTCAACAAAAACAGATTTAACAGAGTGAAAATGTGCTGCAACTTCTAAGCCTCTTGAACGACTGAATGCTGCCATCAGTTTTCACGATGCTTATATAATCATAAAATGCAGACGGCATCAGTTTTACACTGTTTAATAATCAGTCTTCGTTATTAGTTATACAGATTGCATAATTTACATTTCTGTTTGCATATTCAGTTTATCTAAATAATAATAACACATTATTTCTATTAGAGTTTATGAGTAAATAAGTAGAGTTTGTTTGCAGAAAAAATGGGCATGACTGGAGGAAACAGATGTGATTTTTGGATTCAGCACACTAAAATATAACAAATATCACGTTAACTTTGATCAGCAAAACTGATGTAGACCTGTGTAAGCAATGAGAATACACACAACAGTCTTTAATCCCTTACGATATAGATGTACACTTGAAGCTTATGATTGAAGGGTGAATAAGCAAGAGATTTAAACATCAAACTAGAACTGTGAGAGTGGGGGAGGGGGGAGAATTTGCGGAGACAAAACAGAGCAACTTATGCTGGGGCATGGTTCACAATTCATGATCTTAATAGGATTGCAGACTGTTTAGAGGGATTAGGAGTGTTAAACAAAAAATCTATTGATTGCTGCCTTTCAGGGAGTCCTTCGGTCCTTCGACCTAAGCTGGGCCTAGATTTTTCTCTAACATTTTCAAAAATGATCCCCTTAAGACCGCTGTGTCCTGAAACACATCAGCTTGAGGGAAATTTGTATTACACTGCATGCTGTATTACACTGATGCTCCATGGTAATACCACCATGAACATGAGACCAAAGTGCATGAACATTGGAACCACAATGAGGCCCCACTGCGCAGACTAGTTTTAGACTTTCTTCGTAGCAGAAAAAGAGAGCTATGACCTTCAAAGAAAATGTTATGACTTTTAAAGACTATGAAATATGAGGTCTCTCAATAAAGTCATACTTCCATGCCTTTTT
Organism: Parotocinclus spilosoma; assembly: GCA_033117975.1. Taxonomy (NCBI): domain Eukaryota; kingdom Metazoa; phylum Chordata; class Actinopteri; order Siluriformes; family Loricariidae; genus Parotocinclus; species Parotocinclus spilosoma. The sequence goes on along the minus strand of JAVSBV010015666.1, from coordinate 10,938 downwards.
AAAACCACCAATTTACATTACTTATATGGCCATAAAATAGTATTTCATTAATTATTTATTACTTGATACCTGCTTATTTCCATTTAAAAGGGTCATCTTCCCTGGCTGCCTTTTTTGAAGAACCAAGTTATAAAGGCTATAAGCTGTTTTTACAGAAGAATGCACAATTGTCATTCTGTGATTGTTAAAGTAATTGTAAGGCTACTTACAATCAAGCAATAATATTGCTTTTACACATGCAAATGAACTGCAAATTAATTGTGAACCAGGGATTAAGTCTGAACACGCTCCTAAAAGAATTCAAACAAACTGACAGAAAAAAACTGTGTGTGAATATTAAACCTGTGCATGTGTTCATGAGCAAAGGTCTTGATAGCCCCTCATTATACCCAGTGGATGTAGTAGTAAGCAAACACTAAGGGATACATTTCTGGAATTGATAGGCACTGACTGCTGAAACAATATTGGAATAAAGATGAAGTGTAAGTCCGTTTATGTTGGAACAGATGTGAAGAGGTACACAGCTGGGCAAGTTCTGTGGTTCTGAGGATAAAATTACAGGTAAGTTATACCCACAGAGCCACATGCAAAGTGCCAGTGATGGAGATCCGATTTCATATATCAGCCATTTGGAAGTCAAATATATTCACATTGGCAAGAGCATAAAGTTGTGTTTTCTCTCACACACATGCACACACAATACCACTTTGTGCACATACCAGAGAAACAACAGAGATACACACTTAAAAGCATATAATATACCATTCTGGACACCTGCACACTGCAACTGGCCAAACAAATTTTTTTCTGTTTCTGTGATTGTTTGCAAATTAGCAGTTGGTATTTTTTACTCCAGAAACTGTGATTATCCTACTTACTGTTAAATCAGTCTAGTCTAGACAATTACATTTTAGGTAATACAAATGACTGTAAGTATGTATGTCATAATACTGAGATTTCTAATCACATTATGACAAGTTTTGTCCTAAAAGCCTGCTATTTACAGTGGTAGAGCACACACACTCATATGGTCATTCACACTTACACAAGGGCACTTTAGAGACACCAATTAGCCTGGTATTAGGTAAACAATGCAAAGAAACAATCTGGATTGAGTATAATTAGTGGGGTACTCACGAAATCACTCCTTCTTCAGTCACGCTGTGGAAATTCTACTACTGTATCAAGAACCTGTAAATGTTACCCTATCAGGGTATTCATAGTTCAATATTCATTTTTCCGATTCTGGACAATTATGTACAAAATACAGTATTAGACTCCTAAACAATTCTGATGAAAGCTTTTACAATAACATTTACAATTATTTTTAATATACTGTATATTTCATTTTTGCTTGGGCAAGTCCACTTCATTTGTTAATAAACATTCATTTTAGGCCTGCAACACATTCCAAACAAATTTGGGGCAATAAAGCATTTGATAAAACATTTAAACTTTGTAATGTTGCCATTCCTTTTCACCACATTTAAAAGGGTTTTTCGTCATCAAAAGAATACCAAGCAGTTAACTGTTTCAGGTGTTATTTTATCCCATTCTTCTTGAAAACAGTTAAAAAATTCTTAACCAGGGACTGCAAGCATGCCAGTCCAGTATCCGTACCCTCTTCATCCACAGCCATGTCTTTAGAATGTGTGCAGCATGTGGTCATAAAGCCATAGGTTCATAGGATAGGTTTCTCTAAAATCTCAGTGTACTTTTCTGCATTAATCACAAAAGTGTAAATTACCTTTCCTAAGCACACTGGCACAGCCCCAAACAATGCCAGCCCCTAGATTTTGGACTTATTGCTGATAGTATAGTCTGGATGGGCATTTATGTCTTTGGTCCAGAGAACACAACATCTAATTTTTCAAAAAAAGTAGAAAAATGTAATTCTGACTTGTCTGACAACAATACATGCTCCATCCCAGATACCAAATAAATTGACATAGTTGGACATGGTTTACATATAGCTTTTTATTTGCACAGTAAAGTTTTAAATGGCATTTTACATATACTGCTCTTATCCCAAATAATGATTATCATCACCTGTTAACATCAACTTTGTAAAATCACATCAGTATCACTATGTTGCATGTCTGAAATGCAGAAATAAATGTTTATTAACAAATTAAATAAAAACACAAAACTTGAAATAACTTGGGCTCATGCTGTACGCTATGATATTTCAAAGAAATTAAATGTAAAAGGCATAGCATTTTTTCAATTAGCATTTTCCACTGTCACAAAGTTTTTGATTTGAGGTTGTAAGTTATAACTGGTTCAGGTTAGCAGAAATAGTATTCGTTCATCAGTACCATATGTGTCAGTCAGACACTGTCTTAACAGTATTTGTCACAGTTCTCACATCTGCATGTATTAATTTGGCAGGGGAAACTTTCCAGATCCATCCGTTATCAGTCCTGGCCTTCACTGCACAAGAACAAAAAATAAAGAAAATAAAAATATAATCCAAATGTTTTCCATAGGCAACATGTGTAGATTTGGAAAAATAGCCTCTTTAGTGCTCCACAGTGACACTAGTTAGGAGACGCCTTTGCATCTGTGACCTCATGAAGCGTGGCTGTTTGCCATCGTTTTTATATGATCAGAAGGAAAGTATTGCATGTTTCACATGAGATATACTGTGTAATCACCTAGTAATTATCCAGACTTAAGTATTAACAATCAATCTCATTTTTAATGAAATTCTTTCAATTAAGATGTGTGTATGAATTCAGCATTAAGGAGTAAACCCAGGAAAATAATCATTTAAAATAAACCTATTAATTGTTCATGTTAATTAATAATATATGAATACATTCTGTAAAATGTGAATCATTGATTAATTATAAAGGAATAATTTAAGGGTTTGATACCATGTCAAATATCTGAAGTAGAAAGTTTAGGGAAGAAAGAGCATGAACAGAAGAAAAATTAGTACTTTTGTAAAATAGTGTTTCACATTTTTGGTGTTTTATCATTGGTGGTTTTTTTCATTAAAAGCAACATTGGAAAGGAATGCTACAAACTTGGGACAATTTGGCTGGCAGCAATCTCACTTGTTATTATACTACTATTATTTGTAAGTAGGGGTAATCCAAAAACTGTAAATTAAACACACCCCAAGTTTGTTCAAAAATAGGCTAAATCTGCAAGTCATTAAATGTGAATAGACCCTGGCTTAAATGACAACACTGGCATGGACAGCATAACCATGTATGGGGTATATAATCTCCTAGCTTGCTATTCTGATTACTTACTCACTACAACAAATGAAAATCATGGAAATAATGGATGAAAAACAGATTGGTTTTTAAATGGACTCTTACAGTATTGTAGGCAAACTGTCTCAAACAGCTGTGAGACGGTAGAGAAAGTAAACAGTAGAGACCGTGCCCAACCAATCCACAGAAATTAAGCTTGCAGGAGGACAAGTCAGATTGCAAGAATATACAGGAATTTCCGCATAAATAATAAGAGAAATATGGCTACCATTATCTGAATACAGTGGTACCTTGGTACTCATCTTTAATTTGCTCATTGAGTGCAGATAATGACTGAAGTACTAAGAGAATATTTCCCATAAGGATTCATGTAAATTTAACAAATACGTTCCAGACCCCAGAAAATCCTTACAGAATACAATGCTATGTGCAAGAATGGAGCTGCATTTTATACAAAAACACTAAATACACTATATGGTGGAGAAAGCAATGGCAAACTACTCCACTATCCTGCCGATAGAGGATGGATCACATCAATGAAGGACAGAAATGTGTGGAAATCGATGATCCATCAAGTGACCGAGTGTCGGTTGCGACTGTATGGTTAATTAATGGTTAGTCCATTCCATATACACTATATACCACTTTAACATTGGTAATATGTGTTTTGATGTTTGTTGCATCACCCACAGGACACCCAACGTTAAAATCAATGTTAGGTAGACAAAACCAGGGCTGTTGGTTGGTGATTTATTAAAGTGTGATTTATGTTATAGACGCCCTTTATACAGAGGCATATATAAAATAATAATAATATGATAAATATAAGCATTATCCTGTATCATCAATACTTTAAAAACTATTGTGGTGCTTACTGTTATCAGTTATTGCTTAGAATATATGCTGACTTATTTGGACTTGATTTAGGCTATATGCAACAGTATAGCAGTTATATTATATACAGTTTACAGTGGACTTTAGTGGATATCCATGATGCGTTTTGGCTCATACGAGTTTTTCCAAGTGTGCTGAGTGCCTAACGAACAACAAGTAGTGAGACAATTTTTTCTAATTAATCGAGAACTGATTGCTGAGATTCGACTGTACCTGTTATCCAAAAAAATCCCATTACCAGGTATATCTGAATAAAGGAGCTTGACTGTATTAATTATTTGTTCTGGGAGCTTACTCAATTATCATGATAGTTTACCAAAAAACCCACAGGTCAAACACAAGCGTACTAACTATATCAAATTTGTATTAGCATAATTAGCAGGATTATTTGCAACCTTCAAGGAAGGCGGACACACTTTTTTCCTCTCCTATCTCCTGTCTGTTCCTGCTTGCTCTACTGTCTGTCTGTGTACTCTGCTCCTGGATGCAGATCTTCAAAAAGAAACTTGGAATTATGGAATTGAATAAATGGTCTCTCAATGCAACTGACACCATCTTCTCAACGAGAAGTCCTGGCTCAGGGGAGCCTACCTGTCCAGAACTTTTACTGCTGGATACGTGATGGACGTTTGGAAGAACTGGCGGATCATTTGTATGGCGCAACTTTTCATTGAGGACATTGAGGATGTATTCTTATTCGGAACCATGATCACGGGGGTTTCTGCTGATTGAATTAGGCCGGATGGCCGCTCCTTGTTGCTGTTTTTCTTTTCCTTAATTCTTTTCCATCTTCCCAATGGCTAGTCTTTTGTCAAATGTCATTGTATGTGCTTATGTTCTAAGGATTTTTTTTTTGGTGCTCGTATACTGTGCTCCTCGGAGGACAGTATGTGGGATAGGCTTTTTTTTTTTACCTCCAGTCTCTCCCAATGTCCAGTCTCTCCCAAAGACTAGCAGTAACAGGCCAACTGAGGTGAACTAAAGTCTGTTTCATATTGATATTCAGATTTTGCAGCTGTTTCAGCAAATGCTACCAAATCACACAGAAGCTGCGTAAATATGAGGGGTTAGATCTTAACAACGTCAATAAGATCTTTGCTTTTTTAGACTCATTTACTGTGGTCCGTTGTTTTTGCTGAATGAAAATATATGGTTCTTATGAAGAGTTTGTTGAGACATTATATCTTGCCATGACAGTTTTATTCCTCAGTTGTTAGACAGACTGGAGGAGGGAAGGAGGCATGGAGTGTGACGTTATAAAAAGTAAAAGGTCGTTTTGAAATAAAGCCTAAGACCAACAAAATAAAAAGAGAAAAATTAAGATAATTAAACAAAGTGAGAGAAATATGAGTAGGGGTATTTGGCTAATAAAGACAGTGTTTTTCTCTCTCTTTCGACCCTCTCACATTTCTCTCTCCCCCTCAGACACGTGTGCAGGCTTAATCAAGCTGACGCCAGTGTGCAACAATTTCATTCTTCCCTCTGGCCCCATGCCTGACAGGTCCTACTGACACAGCACTCAGCACTGCCTAAACACACGCACACACAATGAGCCAAGAAGCCAAGCAAAAGTGCTTAGGAAGACAGTGATACTTAAACAGACGTGCACATACACACAAATACATAGGCATGCACCAGTTTACTACATTGAGAAGTGTACACGTTTTTCAGTTTTTAAAAAGTAACCCAAACACTGACATTAAAGTTACACACAGCACCTTTCATAAACTCAAACACTGTCATGAACAAAAGTGCAATTAGCATACTGTTTTTACAAAAAAAAAGATCTGGGGGAAGGTTCAGTCTAGTGGGCCAAACTGGCATGCAGTAAATGTATACCCTTGGAAAGGGGGTTCAAGGGACCTTTGGTTGCTTAACAGTTCTCTCTAAAACCACTGCTGAAATATAGAAAGGCTCTGTCCCAATGAGCTCTTTGCACTTTTTCTAAAGATGTTCAACATTGATCATATTTATGGGGTTCTAAATAAAACCAAAAAGCACCCCGTAAGCCTAGTGCATATTACATTACAGTCATACTGTCTGTAAATCTGTGTACTGCTTGCACTTTATGACATTCTTCATAAGAAGTCAGTCTTCTCATACGCATAGGGGATTGCAAACAATGCATCATTGATTACAGATAGTTTAGTTAAAAGTTTATTACACTACATCATAATAATGGTAAAGAAAATGTTCATGGAATGTTAGATCGAGAGTTCATGAAATGGTGTAGATGATCTAAACATGGTCAAGGTACACTACAAATGACAAAACACTACAAGAGAGTAGTGCTTAAGTAGCAGTGCTTAAGATATGTGCTTCTGCCACCTACAAGCTGATATGGGCCTTAATATCTGGGCAAAAAGACCAAAGACAAAATTGCTAAATGTAAAATGTTAAATGTAAAATTTAAATGGTCCTAATTATTCCTAATAAATCATTGGTCAATAAATTAGCAAGAACCAAGGAAATACACTTATAAGAACTGCACGTTGCTGCAGTGTACTATTGGGGGCTAGGAAGCTGAAAAGAGTTTACTTAGCTTATCTTTAAATAATGAAATGATTTAAATGTTAGATATAAAACTCTAACAGGTCTGGGTTTTGAAATGCTGTCTAAATATATTCTGCTGTGTTTTTTCCCTTAAAAGATAGCGATTAGTTGGTAATCTATCAAACCTGATGCAGCTCATCACAAGCCTAAAAACAAGTTCCTAAAAAGATCCATGACTGACAGGTGCCTGTAGGTGGAGGACTATAATACACAGTGTAGTGGGTACCAAGGTAAACAAGTGACCAAATCTGCTCACTTCGTTGTAAAACCTGTTAACAGAATTTAAGACTCGTTTTGAAAAGAACAATAACCAGAAGTTTGCCTATAAAACATCACTGCTGTGTAAGAAAAACATGGAAATACAACAGAGAATGCATCTCTCCTACCAATAAGCATGGACATATCTGTGTCATATTGCAAGGAAGCCTTTTCAGCTGCCACTAAAGGTGAGCTGCTTTGCTGTGAAAAGTTAAGAATAGGAAAGTATTCCATAAAGGCTTGCTTCACACAATTGAAATTTGTTTTGAATAGAGGAAAAATCATGTTATTCTTCAAAAAGACAATACTACGGCTCACACTGCAAAGACCACCAAGAAGTGGCATGAGAACAAGCCCATCGGGTTCACGGTCAGAGCCAGAGAGCATATCTGGTCTCATGTTATAAAAAATAACTGGGAAACACTTTTCAACTACTAAGTCAACTGTCAACTACTAAGCCGCCATTTAAAGAAATCAAATGGAAAGACTATTCCATAATGAGCTACTTTATTTATTTGTGTAATTCTTGTTTCATTTCTAACCAGTTATTTTCTGTTGAGGCCATTTGCATGTGCCTCACTTGATATTACATTAAAACATAACATACAAAATAGTAATAATTATTAGTAATGATACTGTTTATTAATGTTGGATTTAGCCACGCAGTTTATGTTTAACAATTGTTCTAGGTACATTTTTTCCCTCACTCCTCATTCCTCAAGCAATGTTTCAGTGACTAGAAAAACAAGTTAGAATTCTAGATTGAACTCTTCAAAGAATGTAATACTATACAGAAAAAGCTACTGTGTGTTGTAATAGCCATCAGAAGATGGTACAAAGTGATCATAAAAGGTTGGACATGAATAGCAACAATATATGTTCAGCTGGTACTGAGGCAGAAAGTGTTCCAAGAAAATGTCCCCCACACCATTACACCACCAGCCTGAAACTTTGATACAAGAAAGGATGGATTCATGCATCCTAATGTTAATCCAAATACTGACCCTACCATCCAAACACCGCAGCATAATTTGAGATTTATTAGAACAGGCAACATTCTTTTAATCTTCTGTTGTCCAACGGACACTTAGTCTCAGCTGCCTGGAGTAAAACCCAGTGTGGTCTTCTTCACCTGTAGTACATTTGCTTTAAGGACCAGCCCATCTAGCAACAACAACAATGCCATGTTCATAGTCACGAATCAGATTTTGTTTTCCGTTCTGATACTCAGATTGAAAAGCAGGCTGTCTTGATCATGTTTACATACCTAAATGCATCGAGTTTCCCCCATGGGATTGGTTGATTTGATATTTGTCTTAAGGAAGACTTGGTACCTAATCAAGTGGCTGGTTATTTTTTTGATACTGCTACTGCTTGACCTTCAAGAAAAATAACTTAATAGAAAATGGCTATAGTTACTATTAAAGGATCTAGACAATGCAAGGTCAAATAAGGACTGAGACAATGAATGTTGCCAGAAAGATATAAAACCCAAGTCATTATACCCATGTGTACAGTTCTCTCGTCGATAAATCTGTAACATGCAACCTCTGCAAAATTACTTAAGAGCCCAAATGTTGGCCTGGTTATTAATAGTTATGGCTCAGGGAGCAATTACTTTACTGGTTCTTTCTGTAATAATCACAGGTACAATACGCAAAAAAGTCTGGACATGTCAGGATGTGCAAAATTATTAGGTAATAAATGCAATAAAGTCTATCATCAGAACATATAAAATCGTGAACCAGAGAACCACACTTCAGACATCATGAAGGTTAATCCAAAATTTTAAGAGCAGGATTTGCAATTACCGGTACAGTTGTGCTCACTATTTGCTTGACCCTTGCTAACTGCATGCTCATTAATATGCCTCTCCAGAGTTGCTGTTATCACAGATATAAATGCAATACTCTAACTTATCATTAACTGATCATAGTAATGGAAAATTCTGTGCTGTCCTCATTCACCAAGTAAAGAAACCCGAAATGGCAAAGACTCTGAGGAAATTTCCCCAACCTATGTATCATCTGAGGAACTGAAACTAAGCAGTATGCCAACAGGATATTAAACGGTTATGTGTGCAGTCGTGGCCAAAAGTTTTGACAATGGCACAAATTTTGGTTTTCACAAAGTTTGCTGCCTCAGTTTCTGCCTCAACGTTTGTCAGATATTTATATGGTATAATGAAATATAGTTCCAAACAATTTTTGAAAGCTTTTTATTGACAAAAATGTGATATTTACAGTGTTGACTCTTCTTCTTTAATACTTCTGCAGCTTCTGGGCAAAATCCTGCATGATGGCAACCCATTCTTTCCTAATCAGTGCTTGGAGTTGATCATAATTTCTTGGTTGTTTGTCCACCCTCTTTTTAAGTATTGTCCACAGACTCAATTTGATTGTGATCTGGGGAGTTTCCTGACCATGAACCCAAAATTAAATGTGCTCCATCATGCTGGAAAACACATTGTTTATCTCCAGATTGCTCCTGGATTGTTATGAGAAGTTGTTCATGAAAGATGTTTTGATACCATTCCTTATTTATGGAAGTGTTCATGGCAAACTTCACGATCCCACTCTCCTAGATGTGAAGCAACCTCACACATGAATGATTCTTCTCTTTTCTTCTCTGGACAATAATTTTTCCAGATGTCCCAAACAGTCTGAAGGGGGCATCATCAGATAAAATAACTTTAATCCAGTCATCTGCAGTTCAATCAATACACTTCTTGCAGAATGTCAGTGCCCCTCTTGACACCAAACCATCTTCCAAAAGCCTTCGCCTAATTGTGTGTTTAGATGTACTCACTTGCCCTCTGCCATTCCTGAGCAATCTCTGCCCTGGTGGTGGCCTGATCTCGTAGCTGAATTCTCTTTTGGAGATGACCCTGATACTTGCTCGACTTTTTTGGGCACCCTGAAGCCTTTTTTCCCTGCAATTGAACCACTCTCCTGGAAGTTCTTGATGATTTGATAAATGGTTAATCTGTGTGCTATCTTACAAGCAGGAAAGTCCTTGGCTATGAAACCCTTTGGATGCAATGCAATGATGACTGCATTGGCTACCTTAGAGGTAACCATGGTTAACAGAATAAAACTTAATTAAACAACTACACTTTTAAAGCAACATTCTGCTCTTCTAATCAGCATGACAGAGTGGTATCTTGTCCTTTGTCTTGTAGGACATTTTAGGGATTAAATGCAGTGGCTGGAATGCAGTAATTTTGTGATAAGGTCATTTTAGGGCAGGGAATGACTTCATCATGAATTCATCTGATCACTCTTCACAGTCTAGAGTTAATACAAATTGCCACCATAAAAACGGATGTAGCAAACTTGGTGTGAACCAATATGTGTTCCATTCTCAAAACATTTGGCCACAACTTTACTTTTATCCTGATTTTTACACTTTACTTAACCCTGATACAGCGTTTAGAGAAAGTTCTCTTTGTAAGCGATAGATAGTATAAACAATATTTATAGATATAAGTTTTTCATTACAAAGTACAAACCCAAATCAGGAACAGTTGGGACAGTATGTAAAACGCATATTTAAAAGATACATTGTTTCTTACATTGACTTTTATTTTATTTTATTGTGTGCTTTCATATGCATTTTCCATATTGTCCTAACTTTTTCTGATGTGGTCTGATTGCACAGAAACATAACGACAACTGGCAGAACTGTTCCTGCCTTTTGCCCGATGTTGTTGGCTAGACACGGGCTTTCTTGCACCCCTGTCCAGGATTAAGCGGATAAGACAATGAATGAATGAATGGCTGGATTGATATTTCACTTTTTATCATCGCACATTTCATTTTTAGCTCAGAGGTTGTAATGGCTTTGTGGTGAAAACTTTATACCATTTCACAACAGCTCATAACAATTCAATTAATAAGCTGCATATGACAGTTATACAGCGCATCCGCAAAGTATTCACAGCGCTTCACTTTTTCCACATTTTGTTACATTACAGCCGTATTCCAAATTGTATTAAATTAATCTC
>JAVSBV010015656.1:0-12322 GCA_033117975.1 Parotocinclus spilosoma | reverse complement strand
TGAATCCCTTTTTGATTGACAGCGAAATGAGCGAATCAGCGATCTTTTGGTGTAAACATCCGTGGGAGCATTTAATTAAATTTTTATTCTGTTCTAAGTTGAGAGGGCACTAGTCAAGTCCCTGGAAAAGGGAGTTGAGAGGGCACTAGTCAAGTCCCTGGAAAAGGGAGTTTATTCTATTTGGTGCCAGGGGCCAGGGGCTGACTGAAGTTTAGTCCATTCTACATCAAGGGATTGTGAACCCCTTTCAGGTACACAGTGGCATCATATGTCACCTCACGGTGACCTCAAGAACAAGCATACCAAATTTTGTGGAGGTAAGTCAAAAAATGCCTGAATTCTTAACATGATGCGCACCAATGCATGCTAGTTTGCCAAATTACGTGAAGGTAAGTCAAAATATGCCTTATTTATAATCATTGCCCTTCCAGTGACCCAGTTGCATCATATGTTATTTACCTCAAGACAAAGCATGGCAAATTTTGTGCAGGTGAGTCAAAATATGCCTTTTTTTTTTACAGTCATTATCTTTGCAAAGGCTCTCACAGAGTCCATGGGTCACAAATTGGCTGAATTTCAGTCTGTTCTAGCCCAAGGGCTTATGGGACTTTTCCAGAGACCTGAGGTACCAAATAGCATCATAATTCACCTCGAGGGGACCGCAAGACCAATCATGTCAAATTTCAAGGAATTAAGCCGAAATACACCTGAAATATAGCCATTGCCCCTTTAAGTGCACCAAAGGCATTACATGTCACCTAAAGGAGACCATAAAACAAATGATTGCCAAATGTTGTGGAGGTGAGTTAAATATGCCGTATTATTTCCCTTCCAGAGGCTCGCAGTGTCCATGTAGCACAAATTGACTGAATTTCATTCTGTTTTAGCCCAAGGGCTTATGGGACCCTTATGGATACCTCATGGTGACCTCAAGACCATGTATCCCAAGTATCGAAAAGGGACGTCAAAATATGCCTTAATTATAGCCATTGCCCATGAGCAAGAAGAGCAATTTTTTAACCCTATATCACAACCTGATAAAATTTGAGTCTATTTGGTGCCAGGGACTTATGGGCTGACTGAATTTTAGATAATTTAATGCCAAGGGATTGTGGACGTTTTCCAGGGACCTGAGGTACCATGTAGCGTCATATGTCACCACAACACGAAGCATACCATATTTTGTGGAGGTGAGTCAAAATATGCCTTATTTATAAACATTATCTTTCCAAGGGCTCTCACAGGGTCCATAGCTAACAAATTGACTGTTTTTGACTGAATTTCAGTCTGTTTTAGCCCAAGGCCTTATGGGACCCTTCCAGTGACCTGAGGTACCCAATGGTATAATATTTTACCTCAAAGTGACCGCAAGACCAACCATGGCAAATTTTGATGAGGTAAGCCAAAATATACCTTGATTACAGTCATTGCCCTTTCAGGAGCAGCAGTGTCAAAAAGAGCTAAGACATTTTTACCCTGCATTAGAAAACCACTGAATTTTGATTCATTTGGACCCAAATTCTAGGGACATGGGTTATCCAGTGGCATTGTATGTCACCTTACAGTGACCTCAAGAACATATATCTCAGGTATCAAGGGAAAAAAAGTCAAATTTCCCTGAATTATAGCCATTTCTTTTTCAGGGGCCCCAGGATCAAGAAGAGCTAGGGACGCGGATCCTGAATTTCAGTCTGTTCTTGCCCAACGGTTTATTGGACCTAAGGTACCCAATGGCATCATATGTCACCTCAAGGTGACAACAAGACCAAGCATACCAAATTTTGCCTTTTAATTACAATCATTGTCTTTGCAAGGGCTCTCACAGGGCCCATAGGTCAAAAATTGACTGGATTTCAGTCTGTTTTTGCCCAACGGTTTATGGGCCCCTCTTCAGGGACCTAAGGTACTCAATGCAATGGTCTTGTGACCTCAAGGTGACGGCAAGATGAAACGTCAAATTTTGGGGAGGTAAGCCAAAATATACCTGAATTACAGTCAATGCCCTTTCAGGAGCAGCAGAGTCAAGAAGAGCTAAGACATTTTTTACCCTACATTAGAAACTCACTGAATTTTGGTCCATTTGGACCCAGGGGCCCTTTCTAGGGACCTGAGGTATCCAATGGCATTTTATGTCACCTCACAGTGACCTCAAGACCATGTATCTCAAGTATCGTGGGGAAAAGTCAAAATTTGCCTGAATTATAGCCATTGCCCTTTCAGGGGCCCCAAGAGCAAGAAGAGCTAAGACTGCCGATTTTTTATTACCCTACTTTAGAAACGGACTAAATTTTAGTCCATTGCATATAGGGACCTTTGGGCCCCTTTTTAGGGACCTGAGGAATACAATGGCATTGTATGTCGCCCAATGGTGCCCTCAAGACCATGTATCCCAAGTATCGAGGAGGGAAGTCAAAATATGCCTAAATTATGTCCATTGCCCTTTCAGGGACCCCAGGAGCAAGCATGCCGAGGATGTGGATGCTGAACTTTAGTCCATTCTAAACAATGGTGGCCCCTTCCAGAGACCACCATTCTAAACAATGGTGGCCCCTTCCAGGGACCTGAAATACCCAATGATGTCATGTGTCAACCTCAATGTGACCGCAAGACCAACCATGCCAAATTTCAAGGAGCTATGCCAAAATATACCTGAATTACAGCCATTGCCCTTCCAGGGGCCCCAGGGGCAGTGACCTCAAGACCAAGCATGCCAAATTTCACGGAAGTGAGTCAAAATATGCCTTATTTACAATAATTGCCTTTCTCAGGGCTCGGAGGGTCCATAGGTCACAAATGGACAGAATTTCAGTCTGTTTTGAGAAGGTAATCAAAATACGCCTGAAATAGAGCCATTGCCTTTCCAAGGGCAGCAGAGTCCAGAAGAGCTAAAATTAGCTGATATTTTTACTCTACTTTAGAAACTCACTCAATTGTAGTCAATTTGAATTCAGGGACCTTTGGGTATGTCCCCTTAAGGAGACCTGAAGACCAAGCATTGCAAATTTTGTGGAGGTGAGTCAAAATATGCCTTATAATTTCCCTTCCAGAGGCTCGCTTTGTCCATAGGTCAAAATAAACTGAATATTGGTCTGTTTTAGCCAAAGGGCTTAATGAGCACCTTTCTAGGGACCTGAAGTATCCAATGGCATTGTATGTCACCTCACGGTGACCTCAAGACCATGTATCCCAAGTATCGAGGTCAAAAAATGCCTGAATTATAGCCCTTGCCCTTTCAGAGACCCCAGGAGCAAGAAGAGCAAGGAATGAGGAGGATGCGGATGCTGAATTATAGTCCATTCTATGCCAAGGGATTGTGGGCCTCTTTCAGGGGTCTGAAGTACCCAGTGGCCTCATGTATCACCTTAAGGTTACCACAAGACCATGCATGCCAAATTTTGAGGAGGTGAGTCAAAATATGCCTTATTTACCATTATTGCCTCTTTAAGCGCTCACAGGGTTCATAGGTCAAAAATTGACTCAATTTTGGGCAGGAGCGTGAAGACTAGCTAAGTTAATTTTATACTAAGTTATACTAAGTATTAAGTTAATTTTAATACTTGTTAATTTTTTACTCTACGTAAGGAACTGACTTTTTAAGTCCATTTGGATGCAGCGGCCTTTGGGTCCCTTCTAGGGACCTGATGTTAGTCCATTCTAGGTCAAGGGATTGTAAACCCTTTCCAGGGACCTGAGGTACACGGTGACATCATATGTCACCTTAAGGTAACTTCAAGACCAACCATACCAAATTTTGTGGATGTGAGTCAAAATATGCCTTATTTATAAACATTGTTTTTCCAAGCTCTCTCAAAGCATTCATAGGTCAAAAATTGGCTGAATTACAGCCATTGCCTTACCAAGGGCAGCAGAGTCAAGAAGAGCTCAATTTTTTTACACTACTTTACAAACTCACTGAATTTTAGTCAATTTGGAATCAGGGACCTTTGGACCCCTTCTAGGGTCCTGAGGTATCCGAAGTATCGATGAGGGAGGTCAAAATATGCCTGAATTATAGCCATTGCCGCTCCATGGGCCCCAGGAGCAAGAAGAGCTTAGAATGCAGATTATTTTTACACTACATCAGAAACTGATTGATTTTCTTGTATTTGGTCTCAGGAGCCTTTGGGCTGGCAAATTTTGTAGAGATGAATCAATATTCACCTTATTTACAATCAGTCTTTCCAAGGGTTCTCACAGGGTCCATAGGTCAAAAATGGACTTGTATTTCAGGCAGCAGGGACAAGAAGAGTTAATAATTGCTGATTTTTTTTTACATACGAAATTGGCTGAGTTTTAATCTTTTTGGATCCAGGGGCCTTTGGGACCCTTTTAGAGACCTGAGGTATCCAATGCATTGTATGTCACCTCATTAGTGACCTCAACACCATGAATCCCAAGTATCGAGGAGGTAAGTCAAAATATGCCTGAATTACGCTTCAGGGGCCTCAGGAACAAGAGGTGCCAAGCATGCTGAATATTTTTTACCTACTTAAAATCTGACTGATGTTTTTGGCCCGTACCAGGGACCTGAAGTATCCACTTGCATCATATGTCACTTTAAGGTGACAGAAAGATGAACCATGCCAAATTTCAAGGCTGTGGTCAAAATATGAAAACAATTCAGTCATTGCTTAGAGATGGCATAGATGGCAGAGATGGATCGATTTCCAGGGACCTGAGTTACTCAACAGTATATAGTATGGTAGCATAGTAGTATAGTATTCAACGGATCTCAAGGCATCGCATGTAATTTCAGGAGCAATCATGCCAAATTTAATAAATGCCTGATTTATTGTCATTATTGTGAATTGCTTAAATATTGTTAATATTTGCTAGGTGCACATGTCTTTGTGGCAAAGCAAGGCACCGAAATACAAATGTGCACAATTCCGCTGTTACAGAATGTGCGATATAGATACTTCTTTACAACAACTGCCTGTACGGCCTGCTGGTCTGCACAGAAAACAGAAAAATTGGGCTGGGCAGTGTCTGGTGCTGTTTGACTGACTCAAAAATGAGTTCTTTTTTCAGTGAGATCTTTTTTATTTACATAATACTGATTTAGTACTGCTGTATAGCATTAGTATGTTGTGCTAAACTTTGTGGAATTCATTTTCCTTCTGCTTTAAATTTCTGAAATCATAGTCTAGCGGTGATAGTCTTGTCTTACATAGTCTAACGTTTTTAAAGCTCTTGGTTAAACACATCTGTGTATGCACTCGTTCTAAATGTGCCACACTAACAAAGAGTTGCGCTTTGGACTGCGTGTCGGCGGTTCGCTATCATGAACATCAGAGTTGCTTAAACGCTTTTTCATGAACACATCTTTATTTGCAATTGTTCTTGACGTTCAGAGCAAAGTGCAATTTGCACAAAGCCACATATTACTACAACACTGTTGTCCGTGTTATAGTTTCTAGAAAGAAACACAACACTTGTCCGATTTGTACTACAGTAACTTAGCAGCAATGATAAGTTCTTCACTTGTTTATTTTAAGGTAATAGAAATATGTCAAAAAAAATCAGAGTGGGCTGAAATCCAAGTCGCCTTTGTAGCTTTTAAATTGGCCATATACAGCAGTTATAATCCCAATCAAGTTTGTGGGAGAAAAGCGAGTGTAACATAATTTCCTTTTAACGATGCAAAAAAAATGCCTGTAAAGCGGTTGTAGCTTAGTTGCACACGAAGACTTTTAAAGCGTGAAGCAACACTGATCTTCATGATTTCAGTGAAAAGCAGAAGACATTAATATGCTTTTCAAAAGGTTGAACCCAATACTGATGTTTCGTTTGCAGTAGTACTAACCAGAATGATGTAAAAGTATTGAACAAAGCACAAACGCATTACGAAGTGTTTACATCGCAGATTCTGTATCAAGCTGCATTGCGCACCTATGTGACTATGTTTCTGTGAAATAGTGCAATGAACAGTCATTCATTTGTATAGCTCGTTCTGCATTAAAACGATGCAGAAACACACTGTATTGTTTACTTCTATTGTATCTGCATGAGGTTGCCACATCAGTCAACCTTATCTGTCACTGTGCTTTATTGTGTTTCAAACAAGGAAATATACATGGACGAACAAGCCTTATCAGAGACACAGACAAGTTCAAGTGGAAAGTTATTATATCTCAGTTGCACTACCGAATTACATTACATAAATTACATTAGTACAAAAAGAACAATCACTGGACGAGTTTAAAAAGAGCCTTCAACGCTACACGGGCTTTCGTGGTCACTGACTCAGCAGAAACACCAATATGTTTTTCGTGAAGTTGAGCGCAGCATTGCAGTAATGCTGCTGTACAAGCAGTGTTGTGTAAACTGGTTCATTGACAGCATTAAAGACGGCTTGCAAAGTACAGTATCTCATTTACTGTACTCTGTGCATTGTGCACCTGTAGTTCTGCGGCAACGAAGAATGCTTGGATGCAAGAGCAGTCATTGATTTGAATAGGTCGTCCTGTAGCATGCTGCTGTACAGGTACTTTTGTATGTATTGTATCATTCTACAAACGAAGTGTATTTGTGTGTGTGTGTGTCTCAGCTGAAAGGCATTGGTGCTAAAAGAAAGAGCCCAGCACTGAAACCTTTTTAAGAAAGAGCTTTTAACGCAACACTGGCTTTCATGGTTCTACTGAGACAGCAGAAAGCTTTACTACTGTATATCGAAGAATGCCTCTTGTTGATGTATTTTTCTGTGATTAGTTTATATACAAAAAACGTGCCAAAACAGAGAGACACAGACAAGTTAATGCCCAGCCAAATTGAACAAGCGACTGAAACCATTACTCTTTTAACGTGTTTTGATGTTACTGTTCTGTAGTCAAAAGATCATAAAATTCAATGAAGCGATTCTTTCTAGAGACCACTAAGAACCACTGAATAAAATGTGTTTAAGCAAAAGCCTTCACAATGGTAAATATCACTGCCTTTTGTGATTTAACAAAAACAGCAAATGCCAATAACATACAAATGCCACAAACCTGTGAGCACAACATTGCCAATTGTAATCTCGATTGCTCAACCAAAAGGCATAGTGTAAATGGCCATTTGGGTGACACATGACTAACGTTGTTAAGCAGCGCGCTGAGCCACTGACTTTCATGAAAACTAAAGTTGAGCACAGTATTGCTTTAGCAATACAATCAATTCTGTAGGAGTGTTGCTGTTTTCTCTGTGTAAACAACTTGTGTGCTTTCTGCATATTTGTGTAAAACACAAAATGATTTTCGTGAATTTGAGTGCAACATTGCAATAGTACTGCTGTACAAATTGGTGTTGTGTAAACTGGTTAACCATCATTCATGATTCATATTAATTTATTACCAGCATCAAAGACGATGCAGAAACGGCCTGCAAAGTAGAGTATCCCAGTAACACTACCGACTGGGATTGTGCATATGTGTAGTTCTGCCACAACGAAGCATGCATTTTGTGTTACACATGCATGTTTGTGTGAAATAGTTCAAGAGCAATCATTCATTTGAATTGGTCGTTCTGGGTTGATTCAGAAAACCCACTTCAAATGTTTTCTTTCGATCGTTTATTGCACATAAGCAACATTTCTGATGAGTATAGTTGTAGGTGAACAGTAAAGGTGCATGAGTGTACATTCATGTACAACTTTAAACGCCTTTCTTGAGGCGATGCTAAGTGCAAAGTGTTTCTTTCTCAGAGGTGCACTACCAAACAACTTGCATTGCCTCTTGTTGATGTTATTGTAAACATACATATTTCTGTGCAAGAAATATTATTATTATTATTATATTATAATAAAGTTTATATTGCAATGTGTGATTAGAAAATCATGTTGTTGCCTTCTACTATTTCTGTTGAATCAAAAAAGCGAGTGATAAAAAATTAGTTCGCAATGGTTTTTCGTCGTCTCTAGGAAGAATAATTTCGGTGAATTGTTGTTATTTCGCCTTTGTACAAAAAGTCACAAGAACATCAAAATGACAAATTTACTTAGAGAAGTACCGTGTCAGTGAATTGCTTTTTTGTTTGAACAGGAACCTCTCTGTGTAACTGACACGTTTTGTCTAAAAACTTTCTTTTCTTGTTTCAAACACAGTACAAAAGGACAAAGACTATGTGTGATGAGTAAGAGGTTATGAGTAAAATATTTTTTAGGGCAACAGTATACAGATACAATAGAAAAAAGTAATTTTCAGCGTGTTTATGAGTAATTTGAACTATTCATCTGTTCTTGCACTATTTCAACGAAACATACGTTTACATTAGCAACAACAAATGTAATTCTTCATTGCTTCATACGTGCATGGCATTGCCAGTTGGTTTCTAGTGCAACTGGGATAGAAGTATTTTGCAGGAAGAAAAGCGTTTAATGCTGTAAATGAATGTAACCTCATGTACCGATGAGGTTCACCAAAAACTAATCATACAGCATTGTGCGTATGTACTGCTGCACAAGAAACAATGTTCGACTCAACTCCACTCAAAGGCGTTGACTCGTTCGTATATTAACTTGCAATGTTGCGCGCAACCTCATAAAAATCATATTAGTGGCTCTTGCTTTTTTAGTGAAACCACGAAAGCCCACGTAGCGTTAAAAGCTCTTTCTTAAACCTGTCCTGTAATCGATCGTTTTGTTGAGACATCTTACAGGAGCGAAGTTTCAATAACTTGACTTATTTGGTTGGACAATAAATGTTCCTTGTTTCAAACACAAAAGAACAACGGACAAGCTGTGCAGCAGTACTAAATCAGTATTATACTAAATAAAAAAGAAGAACCTTTCTAATGTGATGGACAGAGTTACAGCATTTAAGCAGAAAGCACTAAATGCTTTTTTTTTTTTTTTACTAAATTCAGCACATCAAAGCAAAAGGCACCTGTTTTGTGTGACCTAGTACAATAACAATTATACAGTTGTATAGGCACTACACGACGCAGATACTTCTACTCCATCTGTTTTACCTTTGCTATAGATAATTAATTAAAATTAAACTTATTTTGTTTTAAAGTAATTAAAGATTTCTATATAAACACTATATGTGTTTAGTGATTTTGATACCGGTCCTATGATACCACAGATGACTGACACTTTACTCCTTAACATTGCTCCTTCATGTGCTGTTACTAATAAACGTCACAAAAGCAGTTTTGTATTAATGCATGCTTGGTCTGGGGTCACTCTGAGGTGATATGTGATGCTCTACAATGTCCATGGCCAATGCATCGGAGACCGTGCCAGGTTGTTGACTGTCAGTTTTTGTACCATGGTCACAAAATTGAGAAGACTTAGACCCAGACCCAGTGAGGTTTAATGAAATTCACTGGGTCTACTAAGGTAACCCTGAGAGCCCCTAGCACACTCTACTTTAGTCAAATGTCACACGTTTGCAGGCTTGGTCCCAGGGACATCCTAAGGTAACTTGTGATGTTCATGTCATGGCCATGAAGTCCTTCACACAAGATGGAAGAGGTCCCCACTCCCATGGCATAGAATGTGTAGTTCAGTCCCAAAGGCCCCTGGCACCATTTAGACCTAAACTTCAGTGAGTATCTGATGTGAGGTTAAAAATCTGCATTCTTAGCTCTTCTTGCCCCTGGGACCCCTGGAAGGGCAATTTCACAAAGTGACATGTATTGTGGTCACCCTGAGGTGACATAGAATGCTATTGGATATCTCAGGTCTCTAGAGCCCAAAGGCCTCTGGATCCAACTGGACTAAAACTCAGTCAGTTGATTTCGTCTTACCTCGTTTTTAAAGTATAAAACTATTCAGCATGCTTAGCTCCTCATGCCTTTTGGGCCCCAGGAAGGGTAATGGCTGTAATTAAATACATTTTGAATTACAGCCTCAAAATTTGGCATGTTTGGTCTTTGTGTCACCTTGAGGTGACATATGATACCATTGGGCATTGGGCACTTACAGCCCAGTGGAATATAATAAATTGGCTTGATTGGGCCTAAATTCAGTGATAGTTTGTCTTATCTCCTTGAAATGTGGCATGCTTGGTCTGTTATTCACCTTGAGGTGAAAAATTATGCCAATGGGTACTTAAGGTCCCTGAAATGGACCCAAAAATACAGTCAGTTTTTAAGTAGGCAAAAAAAAATTCAGCAATTCTTACCCCTGAGGCCACTAATTGAAGTGAAATATGATGCCATTTTAAAGGGCCATGGAATTGATTGGCAAAGATTAAACTGTAATTTAGACAGTTTCTGATGTAATGCAACAAACTTCAGCATATTTGGCTTTTTTTTGCTTTCGAGGCGCCCCTGGAAAGGCACTGACTGTAATTTAGTTTAGTCAATTGACACAAACTTCAGCAAACATGCTCAGCCAGAGATGAGACGCGATGCCATAGGGGCCCCTTATGTCCATTATAAGTTACCCTTAGCCATTGGCTGGTTATTGACAAAATAATTCTAACATACAGATGCAAGATTGGAAGATTCGGTCCCCAGTTCACAGTGAAGTAATTCATTTTAGGCCCAAGACAGTTTTCAAGAATTGTTGCATGCATGGTCTCGAAGTCAAAGCCACTGGCCTCCTTAGGTACCTGGAAGAGGTCCTAACGCTCCTGGCATTGAACGAACTGAAATTCGGTCAAAGTGACAGAAAGAAGGAAAGACGAAACATGCCAAATTCCTGACTGCAGTCAAAATATTACTATATTACAGTCATTGCCCTTCCAGGTGCCCCAGGGGCAAGAGAAGCCAATCATGCAGAATATTTTTTTTAATGTACACAAGAAACTGACTGAATTTCAATTCATTGCCACAGGGCATTTGGGCCCTATCAGGTACATGTGGTGCCCAAGGGCATTATATATCATGTCAAGGTGACAAGGAGTTAAGGAAAAGGAGTTAAGGATGATGAATAATTTTATATGTAATTGTGTGTGACTGAATTACCTAGTCTATTTTATGCCAGCCATTACCAGCCAAGAGCTAATGGTCATTTCTAATGGATGTAAGGGTCTTTATGGCATCACATCTAACCCTCAGTCTGCCTCTCAGACCAAGCATGCCGAAATTTGTGACAATAGACTAAACAGATACTAAATTGCAGTCAGTCAGTCCTCGGGAGCAAATACAGCCAAATATGTTGCAATATATCAGAAACTGAATAAATTACTTTACTAAATAAATTAAATTACTGAATAAATGTACAATTCTAAAACAGACTGAACTTTAGCCCATACTGTTGTCAAGGGTTTGAGAGACCTGGGGCACACCAAGGCATGGTTTGTCAAATTAAGGAGACGACAAAACCAATCACTGCAAATTTCGTGGAGGTGAGTCAAAATATGCCTTATCATTGACCTTAAAGGGGCTCTTAGGGTCCATAGTTCAAAATAGTTCTGAATTTCAGTCTGTTTTGGTTTTTTTGGCCCCTTCCAGGCACCAGAGGTCTGCATTGACATCATATGTAACTGTAAATGTTGACTGCAAGCCACACCAAATTTCAAGGAGGTAAGTTAAAATATGCCTGAATTACAATCATTGCCCGTCAGGGGCCTTAAGAGAACAAGGCGCTAAGCATGCTGAACATTTGTTTACCTACTTAAAAAATGACTGATTTTTATTGCCGTTCCAGGGACCTGAAGTATCCATTGGCATTATATGTCACTTCAGGGTGACAGAGAGAACAACCATGCCAACTTTCAAGGCTGTAATCATAATATGACAAATTTTCAGTCATTGCCCTTCCAGTGGCTCCAGGGGCAATACGCTCTAAGCATGCAAAACATTTGTTACACTACCTGACCGAATTTAATCCATTCTATGCCAAAGGCTTGTGGACTCATTTCATTGACCTGAGGTACTCAATAGCATATTATCTCACCTCAAGTTAACAAAAAGATGAGCCATGCCCAAATTTGAGGCCGTAAGTCAAAGTATACCTAAATTACAGTCATTGACCCAAAAGACAAGAGCTGCTATGCATGATGAATAGTTTTAGATGTAAAAAAACTAACTAAATTACAGTCTATTCTATGCCAGGGACCTTTGGTCCTCTTTCAAGGACCTGAGGTACCCAGTGGGTCATATGTCACCTCAATGTGACCTCAAGATCAAGCTTGCCAAATTTCGTGGAGGTGAATTAAAAAAATTGCCTTATCAAATATCCCTTACAGAGGCTTGCAGTGTCTATAGGTAAAAAATTAACAGAATTTCATGTCAATGTCAGTTTTGCCCAAGGGCTTATGTTACCATTCCAGGGACTTGAGGTACCCAATAACATCATAATTAACCTCAAGGTGACCGTAAGACCAACCATGCCATATTTCGAGGAGGTAAGCCAGAATATGCCTTATTTACATAGGTAACAAATTGACTG
>JAVSBV010015645.1:0-12323 GCA_033117975.1 Parotocinclus spilosoma | reverse complement strand
AAAGTTTCATTCTAGACTGAATTCATTCAAGCCCTACGATGTTCCCCAAACGTTCTGCAAGTTCTACCGCTAAAATAGTGTAGAAATACTTTAATTAATAAATATAGCGTCCCTAATACGCGGATTTTCCTGGAAAGTAACCCCCAAAATAAACGAGGGAGCACTGTATTATCAAATTTATATTACATCTGAATGAACTGAATACTAGTCCATTTAACAGGTAACTATTTTGGTGGCATTGCACCTCAGATGGGGGGCATCGGGCGCTCCGGTGTGGTCCGAGTAGCAGTGTGAGAACTGGACCTGGTGCCATAAGAAATACCAGCTCAGAGAGAAAACAGAATGTCTAGTTATAGCATCATCCCAAGTTTGTTGGTTGCCTTGGATTTGAGAAACGTCTGAGTTCATTGTGAGAGCTGCCGTTTTCCTCAATAGATCTAGACAGATCTGAGCACGGTTTGAGCCTTCATTAAATCCCAGGCTAGAACTCATGGGGGGAAGCGCAAGATTATTGAAGTCTTTTTGGTTGAGCAACAGGAGACTTGAGTAAAAGTCTCATTTGTCTTTCCATTTGATCTCATTGGTGCTTGGGAGGAACTTCGGAGGAATGCATTAAGGGGATCTCTGTGAATTTAGTTTCCTATGGGTGCTTTGTTTTTGGACCATTTGTCAAAAAGAAAAGCTCAGCTAATCAAGCTCATATATCGAAGTGCTTATCAGACCTCTCTTATAACCGATACATGCTGTTTATTGGCAAACAACCCAATAGTCTCAGCTGTGCTGCTTTGTTTGTAATTGGGATTTTCTCACTTATTTTGCACCGCCTGTTGTTTATATTGTGGTTGCAGGCATGGTGCAATGTCGCTTGCTTCTTCTTGTTTTTGTTTTTTTTAAACATCTCCAGCATTTTCCTAAAAGCTCTAAGAAGATACCGGTTACAGCTTACTGGTGAAGGATCCAGACTACTAATTGGAAGGTTAGAGTTTGAATTCTGTTGGGACTTCTGCCAGGCTGCCACTGTTGGACCCTTGAGCAACCCTTAACTGCACAGCTGAATCGAATCATTCAAACTAGAAGCCTCTGTCCAGCTGTAATCTTTCCTCTAAGACTAACTCACTATAAATGGCTTTCTTCTCGGATTGGATTTGGCTGCACTCGTAATGAACGAATAAATACAATAATCAAAGTGTCATACATCAAAAAATCTGGCTCGGGAACAAACTGCCTTCCAGACCGTTTTGGCTTGCCCTGTATTTGTCTCCGTTTCAAAAGAAAATAGGCGTCAACGAAACAAGGCCCCTTAAATAGTGGATCAGCTCGAGAAATCCGTAAGGTTATTGTCCTTGTTCTCAAAAGCTGTTCAGAATCTGTCACATCGTGGATGTGTTTTACCAGAACGAAGCTGTTTCCCAACACATGAAAAAACCACAAACCCTCACATGGGGCTATAATAGAGATGGATGGACCTGGGGACGTTTGTTTCCCCGGCGCTCCAAATAGTCGAGCCATTGTAATTGGTCATGTTGATGTTGATCGAGTGGGTTTTCAAAAGCAGTTCCATTAATACCTCTTATCGTTACCGAGTTACTTTTCTTAGTGGAGAGCTATTTATCAGAACGAAAAACTTGGAAAAGGCCGAAGTATGCTAAACTGTTCTCGAAACATAATAATGCATGCTTAGGATGTTGCTCGCCAGACTCCTCGACTTTCCGATGTAGTTTTGAACCACTTATACTGGTCGCACCTTCCCTCAGTGGCTCCTCATGCTAGTCCACCCTTCCACTAAAGTGTCTGCGAGATGCTCAACATAAAAGTGAACCTACTCCAGGTTAAGGTCCCAATATTCAATATCCTGGATTGGTTCGAAGGTCTTACAATATGTCTGGGCTTGGTCTAGATCTTAGGGTGTAAGGTTCAGGCCAGCTTCTCAAAAGATATGGGCTTGATCTTGGCCTGAGGATCAAGGAGTAGATATCGCTCATGCATCAAGTGAGGAGGCGTGAGAGGGTCTCAGTGTCGGTCATGGCATTGGATGGCGTTTCTCTTGGTTCTATTCTGGCTCGAAAAAGGCCTTGTAGAGGTCTTGGTCCAATATTTGGTCTTAGTCTGGGTCTTCATAGCTTTACTGTTGGTCTCATGGAATCTGTTGGTTTTGGTAGCAGGTGAGCCTTTCAAATTAAGGTTCTTGTTTTTGGCATTAAAAGGTGTGGCCATCAAGTGTGGGATTAGTCTTAATCTTTTGGAACTTTGCCCTTGTACCAAGGTTTCTCACGTTTCGGGGCTTGTTTCACTGATCTGGGTCACAGGAGGTCTAGTCTTAGTCCTGGACTCTTATATTCTGGTCTTTGTTTAGGTCCCAGGAGCTGTAATCGGATTTGATTTGGCTGTCAGTCTGAATTTTATGATGATGCCATAATGGCTGACGGAAATGATGACCTTTTTGCCTGCGAATGGGGTTATATAAGTTTTAAACTATATTAGCTCAAATTAAAAGCAATAAGCCATTATGATGGCTAGCTAACACTGTTTTTCAACCACTCAAAAAATGGCTGATGGTTTTAATGAAGCCCAGTGGGGCGTCCACGATTTTTTTTTTTAGACATGGTCTCTCATTATCCATGAACAAGCTGAAAGAACACAAGCTGGGCCATTTTACGTGCTGGGCACCTGCAGTTAAACTGCCATGAAATTGGCATATTTAAGAGGGAGATTAAGAGCTGACATTTTGACTTTTAAAATTGCGACATTTAAGCCCATCGACCTGCTAATCCTCCCTGACCATGTGTGACATTTCATTATTTTGTTTCAGCGAGGTTGCCTTTGACTAAGATTCAAACTCGTATTCGTAACTCGGTATTCGTCCTTCTGATTGATCTGTCTGTCCTGTGCAGATTCTGTTCAGATTTGAGCAAAGCCATCATGGCCATCACTTAAAATCAGATCTAATGGTCAGTGCTGTACAAGAGCCCCATTAAGATCGGGTGCATGGACTGGTGAGTCAGACGAGCCTTATATATGGATGAAATGCGATGAGTAAGTCCTCAGCATGACTACAGAAAATCATTATCCCCTGTCAAAATCGTTAACTTTCCCCCCCTGATATGGTTATGCACCATTTAACGTAAACATTGTGTTCTGTGAAACAGGTCGTTGACCGAAATGGTCATTGACAGGACATTAGCATGGTCACATAGACTTAGACAAATAAAGGGTATTTTAAATACTTATAGGAGAGGGAGAAAGACATTAGTGAAAGGAACTAACAAAGATGTACTACTTACAATAGGACAGGTGCATACACTTATGAACTCCGTTTACAGCTTGGCAGAAATAAGAAGAGGAAAGCCATGGACGTTAAACAATTCATACCTGTACTTCAAAATAAAAGTGGCTCTTCCTTGGGGATTTCACTAGAAATCTAGAGAAATTAATTGAATGTTGTTGCAGACGAGCTTGTAAAAGGGCTCCGGGAAAGCTTTGGATTTAAGGAGAATGATCCTAAAAGACTTTATCTGTCACTGAAATGACCAGAGCATTATTAAGAAGTCCAAAATGTACCAAAAACCAAACACCGTGCCTAAATTGGTTACGTTGTCCCTCGAAGCGTGAAATATTGACCAGGGAAGCCACCCAGAGGTGAATGGAAGAGGACCTGTGTGTGTGAACAATCTCTCAGGTTTTATACAAATCTGGGTTACTGGAAACGAACCAAGCTGAGGGTGGTCTGTGCTTGTGATGTCACAAAAGGTTTTATAGTCAAGAGAGACCAGGGTTTACGGCCAGAAATGTAAGCAGTGTGTTTGGTGAAAGCCAGAAACCAACACACTGCGCAAAACACCTCTGGGCCACTGTCGAGGAGTCCGAGCTCTGAACTAAATGTGAATTGAAGAGAGCAGTCCATGGAAACGGACCATTTTGACAGGGGACAATCAATCAGTTTCACCTAGAAGAACAGTCTAGTTGCAAAACTGGTCCAAAAAAAAAAAACAAATCCAAAGAGACTGATGCTACAATTATAGCTAGAAATGCTTCTGTAAAAATGAAATCAGGGGGCTGATCAGTTTTCCAAGCCTGCTTTTTTTTTTATTGATTAACGTTCTGGACATGTTTGAATGATTTCAGGGTGGAAGTATTTTTTTCTCGGTGCTGCACGTAAGCCCTATGTCTTCGAGATGTCTCCATGGAAGCGGGAATGCACACAAAGCTACATAAAGGTTTGCTTTGGCGCTCTGTACGGCCTTGAATCGTAGCATGCATTTATGCTGGAGTGTTACGTTCCTGGATGTTGGAACAGGGTGTGTTAAGTGGCGTCCGTGATCAAAGTCTCAAAGCCTCAAAGCCTTGGTCTGAAAACGGCACTAGCCAGCGCTCCAACCCTCCTCCCTAATAAAAGCTGGTGCAAATATTCACATTCCAACAAATCATAGTTTGCACCATGACAAATTATTTATGATACATGCTCAACACCCCCCCCCCACACACACCACCATCCACCCCCACCCCCGCCACCCTTAGCGCTTTACATCTCACCTCCCTATAAGCTAAAGTGACAGAAACAAGCTGAACGTCTGCCGCTCTTGAGGGATTTGCCTGTCAGACGTTACTGTCTGAAAATTCTCTCGTGCTGTCACTCAGTGCGGCGCAGCCATACCGTAGAGGACGCGGTAACCTCGCTCTGCTGTCACGCTGTCCCTTTAGCAAACTGTAACCTCGGTGCCTGGGTCCATCTGTAATATTTTTGTCAGTGCTTTATTCTTCGGAATGTGACGTTCCCCTCCTGCCTGTGTTCGGAGAGCATGGAACATGCTGTTCAATATCTTCCATTGAGCAGTCGAGCTTGTTAAGATCTGCTTTGTGTGTGTGTGTGTGTGTGTGTGTGTGTGAGGGTTGGTTGTAGGTGGGTCAAGTGTTTATATCATTGGAAGGATAATAAGTGTCAATTAAACAGCCCAAAGAGCCATAAGTTTGGCTTTTATTAGCGCCGGACCAGGATTTAGGATTAGGTGTAGCTTTACTAAACTGGAGCACCCGTTATGTCATTGGGAAGTCCCCGTAAACATACATTTATCAGGACTGTGTGTGTCCATGTCACTTAGTTTTACATAGGGACTGTAATGACATGATGGTTAAAGCTACAAACGGCCAGTAGATAGAGCGCTGGGTTCCAGTGCTGAGCCCGTCTGCTTCATATCCCACCTCTGGAGAGGTGATCCATGTTAATTTACTACTGGGGTGGCGTAGGCGTCAATGTGCTGGAACCTGAACCGGAAGATCCAGAGTGTAAATCCCACTGTTAGGTCCTTTAACAAAGCACAGTTGCTTGGGTTCTAAAGTTGTTCCTGTGTTAAGGGGAATAAAAATGTCCCATAAGCCGCTGCACCACTGCGATGATGCGGTATAAAATAAAGTCCATTTTTAATGCCCTGACTAGAATTTACTAGTCAATTCGGGCAGTGTATTATTAAACAGCAACAAAAAAGCTAGACTGCACAGTCCCGCGGAGGACAAGGCTATATTTCTTTGGAACGTTCTATTCTCTTTCCCCCAAATTAAAAACGGCTTACACTACCCAACCCACGGAACCACGTTTTCTATACAGTATATCACACTACATCAACAGTAAACATTGAACATCCCTCCAAGTTTACTGTCACGTCTGTTTTTCTTCTCCCGTCCCCAGAGGGTTTTTGCTAAAAAACGCAGAGCTGCTCTGTATGCACAGAAACTTCCTGAGAGGCACAAAACATCCCGATCCAGAACCCCCTCCTGTAATTCTCGGCACAGGGTCCGCACGAGACCGCCCCTGTTATCCACAAACAAATCCGCCGGCGTCCGGTTCAAACGCCTGAGACGCACGAAATACGGAGAAACGCGGCGCGAGAAATGCAAACGGGACGGCGGAGCATGTGCTGCCCGGAGACGCTCTCCTGATGAACTCTGACACAGCGGCTATAGAAATGCTAATCTGCTTCAGAACTGATAAATATCTCTGTTTCTGGAACAACAATCGAATGCAAATGTGGCTAGCCGTGTGACTCGGAGGCTTTCATTAAAACGGGCTTTATAGAAAAAAACAAGGTGAAAACGCGCTACAAACCAGTCGAGAGTGCAGTTCAGACAGCATTTTGTTTCTCTGTGAAAAGGATTTTTAAAGCGCGCATGATTTACTTTTTGCTTTTTTGCTTTCTGTTCGCTCTGACACGGCAACAATTGAAATGCTAATCTGCTCCAGGACGGATAAACATCTCCATTTTCTGCAACGGCAATGAAATAAAACAGCTAAGCATGTAATTCATTTGCTTTTGTCTTTGAAACGAGCGCATTTACAAAAAAGCAGACAAGATAAAACGGTAAAAAAAACGCTAATCGTGCTAAAGCTGTAACTGTTAATGAGCACCTTTTGTTTAGGAAATCTGCCGTTTCTGAGTCGTTTTTATTTACTGGTTGTAAAATAAACATAATTGAGGGAGCTTCTTAAGAAAGCCTTTTTTTTTTGCATTTTACAGGAACACTCAGGTGGTCCAGCTGTCCAGTACACCAGCGAAACCAGTGAGCATTTAGTGTAAAAATCAGGCTTCGTATTTCACGCTTACTGTTACATTTCCTCACATGAACTTACAACGGATCCTACCTTATATAAATAATGTGCAGTAGAAGCTGTAATAGGTTAAGGGACTGGGCTCAAGAGCACAACAGTGGCAGCATGGTAGTGTTGGGACTTGAACCCTGAACCTGCTGGTCCTGCTTGGGCTCTGTATCACCACTAACTCTGCCTGTATAGCATTTAAAATGAAACAGTAATTAAAAATATATCCATCCTTCCATCCATCCATTATCTTCTGCACATTATTAATCCACATGGGGTTGCGGGCCAGCCGGTTTCTACCCGGAAACTCTGGGTACAGCGGCAGGAACAACCCAAGACGAGGTGCCAATCAATCATAGGGCACACACACACACACACACACACACACACACACACAGTCACACAATGAGGGCCACTTTAGAGACACAATTTAACCTAACATGCATATCTTTGGACTGTGGGAGGAAACCGGAGTACCCGAAGTAAACCCAGGTAGACACAGAGAGGACATGCAGACCCCACACAGAAAGTAGGCCGCTCCACCCTGGGATTGAACCCAAGACCTTCTTGCTGTAAGGCAGGGGTGCTACCCTACCGATTAAAAATATAGTTTCTAATAATAATATGGGTAAAAGAGTGATATAGTGAATGTGTGACCAGTCACAGTCTTCTATTATCTAGGTCTATATCCCTGGCCGAGCGAGCCTAGGGCGACAGTGGCAAGGAAAAACTTAGGAAGAATCCTTAGGAAGACTTAGGACTGAAAAACACACCAGCTAACTGAAAAAGAGTAGAGAAAACATGTTAAAAGAAAATATAATGATATATACAGACTAGGACAAATTAAACAAAATAAAATATAATGAAACCTATTATGAAATATAAACCATATAAAACTATGGCATATAAGTCTGAATAAAATAACGTCTACGTTTTGAAAAAACGAACGGCGGTTGCTGTTGCAGTCTGATAAAAAAGGGTCTACCCTAATTGTTTCCTCACGCCTTCTGCCCTTTTATATCACGGCACCTGAAGCCTCGTCACACTCGACACTTCCAGCCTGTGATCCGGTGTCTCCAAAGCCGTTTTGTATCGAGATCTCTTCACAGCTCTCTCCACTCGAGTGAACCGTGGTGCTCCAACGCAATTACCTCCGGTTAATGAAGAGAAGCCCCCTCACCCCTCGAGCGACCCCCTTCTGAGCCTCGCGCTTCAGCCTGAAGCCTGTGTTTGCTTTGCTGTTTACGTTTGTGCTCGTGTGGATTGATGGGGCGACCGAGGCGTGCAGCAAAGCTCCTTTGTTTCGGCAGGGAGAAAATTCTCCCAACCCATCGACTGAAGCTAACTGAATCTGACAGAGCTGTTTTTCGCTGCCTGGGCAGCAACGCCTGACCAGCACTGGGCTTTTTTGGGTGGTTTGGGGGTGGTTTATGGAGTATGGGAGAGATTAATAGGTTTGTTGTTGTCTCTGGATTGTCTTATAGGTATTTCAGATGGTGGAACATCTTCAAGGATGTGGATCCATGTTAAGAATTTTTTGGGGGGGATCATTTTTAGACCATTTATTAATACTGACATGCAAATGTATGGAAGCTGAAGGAGTTTAACCGTAGAACAGCATTAAACTGTAACGCCTGGATTGATATTATGTCGAATGGTTGCATAAGAAGATTGGGCTGAGCTCGCCACTGGTAAGGACGTGTAAGTTCGATTTAGCAGTTCTCCTTCACAGCCAGTTAATCCACCCTGTGATTTGGGAGTGGGAGGGTGTCCAGGCAGAGCTCGTCTTCTCCGAAACAAGCAGATTGGGTCCTACAGAGGATTTCGCCTGCCAAGCAAAGTGGATTAGCCATCCGCTGCTATTACAGGTGTACCTTATCCCATCTCTAAACTGGTCACAGCTGGTCGTTGCACTGCCTGTGGACTGGGTTTACAGTTGAAGAAACGTAAACATTTTATTTATATGAAGAAATGAAAGCTCATATTAAAACAAGGTTTGTCAGTACATAAACGGTCACATGTTGCAACCACAGGTTAAAAAGCGTCCGGTTTTAAATGTCCAATAAATGTTCCTTCAATTGAACATGACTGAGGTCTTAACACAAAAAAATACTGTCTTTACAATCTGAATGTCGCCCCGTAAAAAGCAGGTCAAACCAAAAAAGCAGAGATTTGAAATGAAAAACTTTGTATTCTGTAATTTTAGGGAAATTAATGTTTCTTCAAGTGGGCTCATTCCCTCTTACTTGTGTGAAGCCAGTGGTGTTTAGATTTTGCTTGATGATTGTTAGGTGCAAAATTAGAATGATATATGCTTTATAATAATATTAAAAGACCAAGGTACTGTGCCCATAACCCGATAAAGAGGGTATGAATTTTTATTTAATAATATTTACATTATTATGAATCAAATAATATTAATAAATATGAATAAAATATTATATAAATATAATTAATAGAAAAATATAATATAAAAATATACATATTAATATTAAAATAAAGTTTATAATATTCCCTACACACACTGTAGGGATATGGGATATTTATTTATTAAGGGATATTATTTTATTTGGGAAAAATCCCCTAATTTACGTGAACAGTACTGTATATTTCCTCGTGCCCCTGGAAACTGAGTTCCGAATGCTGTCCTATCATAACACAGCCATGATTAGTAGGATGGGTGCATGTCATGGCTCAGATCGGGCGGTTTCATTTCCGGCAGCCTAATCCAAGCACCGTGTAGTGTTATGATCCGACTGTGTAGCCAATTTCAGTGTCCACTGGTTAATCCTACGTTTGATGGGAGAAGCAGAAATGGCAGCCGGTCGTATGCTCCTCAAGATTATTTGCAGTGTAATTCCGCTTCTAATTTAACGTTATTACACCTCGTTGAATTAAGCTTTTGTTCATCTGCACCGACTGATCTGTTCAGCTCTATGTGCAAATGAGTCGAATAAGTAAATCGCTGCCCCTTTCTAAGCTGTCTCATGTGCAGCTGGAGGCTGAAGGATCAACCCTGGATTGCGATAGCTATGTGGTTCTGAGTTTAATGGGATTTCGGAATTGTTTATTGTGGGACACATCAGAGCCGTTTCCTAAGTATCACACTTGCAGGACAGCTGTTTTGAAGAGTAGCTGGATGAAACTACTCAACTGCAAATTCAGGATCCTTATACTGAGTTAATCAGAGAGGGCTTTTAAAACGTTACATGTACGCTACTCCATGTCATCGATCTCATCCACCAGAGCCATTGATCTTTCTATTACACTCATTGACATAAAACTTACCAAGAAGCAGTTGCTAGACGATGACATATGTAATTGATTACAGTATTTGAGCAAAAGGATAGGTTTATTGGGAAAAGCTGTACAATTGAAATGAGGCTCTAGTTACCCTGTTAGGTCGCCTCTAGCCTGGGTACAAGATAAGATACGGTTGGGCATAGAAGCATACAGGTTCCCCGTGGTATCCTGTGGCACATTTACCCACAGCCGTAGGTTCCTGAAGCTTGTGTCTTAGCTGGTTCCATAGATGTTTAATCTGCGATAAATCTGGCAACCGGGCAGGCCAAGGAATTGGTGCAATTCCTGGGCGAGCATTATCCTGCTGAAAAATGGCAGTTTAAAGTTCGGCCGTGAGATGCAACACACGTGCAGGATGTCCCGTACATAGTGCTGAGTTGTTAGCGCCCCTCATATCACTACTAGGGATGACCGACCTTCATATGAAATGGCTTCCCAGATCTGGACAGAACAGAATTTGGATTTGCCACTAAAGACGATACGATTCCAGTGCCTAGCAGTCCAGGTTTTTTATTCATGACACCACTTAAAACGAAGGTGACAACAAATTTCCTTCTGCTAAGCACCTGGAAATGTTCCTATAATCATTTACTTATCTACCTGAGCCAGAATTGCAGGCTGAGTTTTGCAGCCATCTGACATTTCTCTTTTTTTTCACCAATGAGTAAATTTCAGACAATAAAAAGGCGACGTGGAGAACATAAGTGCTGACGGATGGTGATTCACGCTTCCGTGCCTAAACCTGTAATAATTGACTTCTGTGCCTTTTTGTCTGAGGTCGAACTGAATTGAAAGTTTCATGAGCTCCTGTTCTGGTTCTCTCAGGGCTGTGAAAGCCCTAGGCCAGGCCTGGCTGATTACTTACACAAGAGAGGCTGATGATGGAGCCGCTGAATGAACCCAGAGCCCCAGTTCTCAATAGGACCTGAAATTACGTGGCTTTTGCCTCGCGGGGGGAGATGTGAGGCATGTTGTAAAGAAAAAGTTTTCTATATAAGAAATATAGTTACATCGTTTTCACGCCCAGGTTCAAAAGTATATGAAAATAAATCTGGTGTTCTAATACAATAGGAATTAGAATGAATCTTATTGATGTGTCAATATATAATCTTTTTTCTTTTTTTTAGGTTTTGTCTGCTCTGAGTTGGGTTTGTCAAAAAAATTGCTCACCGGGAAAGGAGTTTGCATATAAAATGACTTTAAAACAAGTTAATAATAATAATTTTAGCTATATCTTTCGCCATTTTGAAAAGGGATAAGGAGCCAATATAAAAAGGAAAATATAATTTCTGTTTATTTTTCTCACAAAAGAATAGCAATGAATCACTTTATTTTGTTAGGCTGTGTGTGAGAGAGCTGGTGAGATGGTCCGACTGACTCCATCTCAATTGGTGTACATTTGATAAGCTCCATACTTCTATTTTACTACTTGTACTTGAGTTGTATTTGGTTGCTCGACCCCTTGTAAGGCAAAGAACTCAAGATTCGAACACGCAAGGTGAAAAAGTGCTGGGACTTTATGCGTCTGCGCAGCCGAGGACATCGTTCAAGGTGGATCGCTGTGCTGGAACGTTTCTCTCGATGTCTGGGTGGGTAAATTAACCTCCACTGCTCTGACCTTCATCCATCAGGGGCTGCCAGAGACTTGAATACTACGAAAGAGGATTTGGGGGGGCGGTTTTGGCCATGGTGCTCCTTAAAAGCATTATTTGTCCTTTCGTACAGATAGTGAGAGAGAGAGAGAGAGAGAGAGAGAGCGCGGCCTTCGTCCCTGGGTTACGATCCTAATTTTTATCGTATGTATTAAGCACAAATACAAAAATATATTTATCTCAGGTATTACTATTTGATGCAGATCCAAATATGTACTGAAATATATTTACAAAAATATTGAATCTACATAGAAACGTCAAATTGGAATGCAATTATGTTGCAGGGGGATATATAAACAATTACACGTGTGGTCTGATTGGACACTGGGACTTGCCACAATTAGACAATAAAAATTCCCTTGTTGCCCTATAAAAAGGCTCTAAGGGCCTACTTTTGGGTAGTGTACCTCTTGGTAAAAGGTCATTCACTGCAAGACAACTGGGGATTTAAATATATATACATATGTATGTATGTATGTATATACAGTCGAATCCAGTTAATTGGACCACCGGTTAATTGGACCATCCGCTTATTCGGACCAAATCCTAAAGTACAGAAACAAATCCTATTATATACGTGTAATTTTATTCGCTTATTTGTACAAAAATTCCGCTTAATCGGACCAAAGAACGTGGGAGTGAATTAAAAAAGAAGCCACAAGTCTCCATTGGCCACTGCAAAAGCGGATCAGCGAGATATGGGAGGATTTATGCTTTTATCAAAGGTCAGGAAATCCGAAAAGTTGTGTTGACAAGAGCAAAACCAGCGGGAGGTGACCACG
>JAVSBV010015634.1:0-12323 GCA_033117975.1 Parotocinclus spilosoma | reverse complement strand
CTCTCTCTCTCTCTCTCTCTCTCTATATATATATATATATATATATATATATATATATATATATATATATATATACACACAGTAATAGAATAACGTTGGTGAGAGACTTATATACATACAATACTGTAACTGATATATTGATCATTATAGGTTACCTATGGGAGGTCGCCCAATCAATTACAAAAGAAGCTGAGAAGCTGGGTTTCATGGAGGTACAAACAATAACATGCACTTTAAAATGAAAGGGGAAATGTTTTTTGCTGTGCAAAACGCACCAACAATATCACACTCCTTTTACTGGCTTGTGTCCCTTCCACAGAGAATACTGCTACCATTACTTCCCCAAGTAAATTATGTCAACAGACCAGACAACTTTTTCTCATTGCTCCAAGGTCCAGTTCTTACCAACACATGCCCAATGATGGTGCACAGAGGTTGATCGGTGTACCTGTACATGTATAGTATAGTATAGAATATATTGTATAGGCTCCATCATTACCAGAAAAAGGTGAAGAAAAAGAAGATTGAGGGTTTTATTTATAATATCGCACATTAAAAAGAACATGTATTTAAGGCTTTAACACCATTAATAACATTCGTTCAAGCTGCGTGTCTGCCCTCTGGCATTTTACCACTCACAAACAACTCCGTTTTCCATGAACATGACTATATTCTTTCATCATTACATTCTTAGCATTCATCAGGGCACATAAACATCCCAGGCCACCTTCACAAACGAGAGCAGCTTACTCATTTTGTCCGTCTAAAACTGCAGTCTTAGTAAATGATGACAGCATGACTGGGAGGAAATCTCCCGTTGGCATCTTGTTCTCAAACTGCGCCAGTTTTGTGTTTACATTGCGGGGGAAACCGTATTACTCCATGTGTGTGACCTCAGTAGGACTAGTCAACAGTGTCTGAGCATAACGTAGCTCTGCTTCCTGTTGGTGCAAAATTGTGAAAAGTGATGCAGGGCTGGACAGACTGGGTCAGTGGTGGGGTTATTCTGTAGCTTTGGGCATATCATGAACTCCAGAGGAACAGGGAGGCCAAATTCTGACCTCTGGCCTTGACACTTCCTCTGAGATATCCCTTCTCCTCCCTCCTGACTCATTCATCCTCTGCTCTTCTCCTGTTTTCTACCATAATGCTGACCTTCTGCTACCACCCTGTCAGACTTGGCGACTCTTCCTTGTGTGTCACATGCCAGCCTTACCCATGCAAGTTAGTGACATATCTTCTAGGACAGTGTGTAGTGCTCGCATTCCTTAGGAGCTATGTTAAACTGCAGTACTTCTGATTCTTTGGTTGTTAACAATCGTCATAACCCATTGTGTGTCTAGTTTCAAGTCAAAGGCTACTGGCATACTGGTGAGTGTACACACACAGCTCAGGGATTCCATCAAGGAAGTCACTTTAAAGATTTATCCTGTGATTGCTCTACAAGCACAAACTGACACATTCTTAAATATTTGTCTCTTTTTACCTTCTGTCTCCATCTGCTTTAACTGCTGACCCGTGCGCAGGAAGTACTTCCTCATCAAAATGAAGACGAAGGCCAAGGGCGTAGCTGCGAGGAATATGTATGGTCTCATAATGGACACCACCAGAATGCATCCCATAACCACCAGCGTCAACTGGGGACAGGAAAAGCTCAGTTCAGGCAGGCAGGTTGTATTATATGGTATATCAAATTCTCCAAGCTCCAACCTGATTTAAAAAATTTGTATATCCACTACAAAGAGTATTGTGTTAGGATTACAAACCTGGACGAGATCAAACAATAGTAGAGGCAACATGTCATCTATTGTAGCCATATCCTTAGTGAATCTATTCATGATACGACCTGAAACCAAACATTAAACTCACAATTAAACAACAGTACAAATAGGCAGACTGCTGATATGTTTATACTCCAAGTACCTGTCTTCATGGTGTTGAGAACAGACATAGGTGTCCTGAGCACAGAACTCAACATTTTCTGATGCAGTTTCTTGGAGATTGTGATCATAGTGTGAACCAGTGGTAGCCCCCTGAAAAACCCCAGAGCCAAAATGCTCTCTGAAGTAGCTACGTAGATGTAGATGATGTAGTAGCTGCTGGTGGGGCGGATATTAAGGGAATAAAGTGTGCTGGTCAATGACAGATTGGCTTGTTTGGTGATGTTGGGGCTGACGTCATGATGCTCTTCTTTCCAGACCTCACTGAAGAAGAATGCAATGAGTATCGTGATATCACTATGAATTATCTATTTAGATTTGATTGGTTTTGTACTTAACATTGCTTGATTTGCCTCTGTAAGTGTCAAATTGAAAGTGTATAGAGGTTTTTCACACACTTACTCAGTTATCAAAAATATGCCAACGACAGATCCAGCTACCTACAAGCAAAAGAAAACATTTAAGAAATATTCAAACATTCAAGACCTGAGGAAATCATTCATTCATTCCTTTTTACACCCACGGATTCTATATAGGGCCACTAAGAACTTGGGCCTAACATGGCAGTACAGGCACAAGGTGGGCACCAACATAAGACACTGGTCCACTATAGGGTGTACACACACGCATGCACGCACACACACACAAACACACATACAAATACGCAGACACACAGTCACTTGCACAGACTCTAACGTGATATGACATGGGTTAGCAAGAAGTGGTAAACACTCACAAGTACTAAATAACATGTAAACCCCATATAAACAGCTTTTGCACTGGGAATCAAACTGGGAATCTCTAGCATTGACCACAGCGCCGCCCACCTGA
Organism: Parotocinclus spilosoma; assembly: GCA_033117975.1. NCBI lineage: Eukaryota > Metazoa > Chordata > Actinopteri > Siluriformes > Loricariidae > Parotocinclus > Parotocinclus spilosoma. Next base: position 9,552 of record JAVSBV010015634.1, on the reverse strand, counting down.
GAAATCTATGTTGTCAAATGGACCACGCCAATGGACCATGTCTGTAAATCTGAAATTCTGAGCTTAATCTCAGCTGGCCACAGTCAGGAAGTTCAAACAACTAGGAAAACCCTAGTTGTTCAGTGTCAACTGTAAAATGAACAGTCACTTTATTCTTTATCTGATATGTCAGATTGTATTTTAATGCTGCTAATTATGTGCTTTTTAACAAATTGCATAACAACCCAGATGCTCACAGATTCATGCATTCAGTGGAGATCACAATTTCTGAATCCACTAGTGAACATTCTTTTATTTACCATTATATTTCTTATTGAATGCAATGTTTTTTTTCTTTTAAATTCATTGTTTTGTTGATTACCTGTTGAACTGGGGCACTGAAGAGAGATACAGTGGTGCTCCAAAGTTTGTGAACTCTTTAGAATTTTCTATATTTCGGCATAAATATGACCTAAAACATCATCATATTTTCACACAAGTCATAAAAGTAAATAAAGAGAAGCTAGTTAAACAAATGGAAAAAAATATTATACTTGGTTGTTTATTTATTGAGGTAAATGATCCAATATTACATATTTGTGAGTGGCAAAAGTATGTGAACCTCTAGGATTAGCAGGTGTTTTCAATCAATGGGAAGACAATCAGGTGTGAGTGGGCAGCCTTTTTTATTTAAAGCACAGGTATCTAAACTGCTCTTCACAAAGGACATTTCTAAGGACCATAGAAAAAGTTGTTGAGCCTCATCAGGCTGGAAAAGGTTACAAAACCATCTCTAAAGATTTTGGACTCCACCAATCCACAGTCAGATTAAAGTTAATGTTTGGAATGGCAAAGTCAAAGTCCTGACTTTTATCCCCTTGAAATGTTGTGCAAGTTAATTGCATTAACTAAACATTTCGCTATGCACTCTCATAGCACCTTATCTGCTGCATGGCTGACACTATCTGGGGAACATGCCACCCACCATGACATGCCATGACACCCCCATTAAACAGTATAATTTGTGATGTTAAACACTGCATTAAAATGGATATATATACAAAAGAGTAGCATTTTCAAACTGGCCCATGACTTTTAGTCCACTATAACTGTCATATTCAATATCATGCTTCCTGATTAACTGTGCCAACAGCTAACCATTGCTGCAGCTTACTTTGGGAGTAAAATAAACACTGATACAGATAAAGGCAAAAAATACTCATAGTACTATTACCTCAATAGCATAGATGACAAGGATGAAGATCAGAACATAAATAAGGCTTTTGTTGGTTGACAAGTATCGAACATACGTGTTCCATTTTGTAGTTTCAAAGACATCTTCGATTTGTTCATCTGCAAAGCATGCCTGTGAAAAATATGCAACCAAATGCATAATGAAATGATCAATTTAATTAAATGAGAACTTGTGGCATATGGTATATCTTAACAGTGGCATTTTAACAGACTGTGTTATTTAAGTGATTAACATCAATTATCTAACCAAACAAAGGCCAAACATCAGAACTAGATATTTTTGGACCCATCTGATCGCCAATGTCAAAAGGGCTACTGTGGCACATGCTGGTTACAGGAGAAATGAGTCACAGTATACTGAATAATGTGGCTACACCTGCACTTTTACCAAAGGAAGTGATAGCACCAGCATACCCAGAGGAAAAAAAATTGAAATTACATAATAAAAGTATGAATTGCTTGACAGTTTGAAATAATTTTCACTGTTGGACCATAAGATTTTTCACAGTTCTTCTGTTTCATTTTACTTTTTACTTGTCAATTTTATTTGAACATGAGACCCATTTTACATAATAAATGAGATTTAACCAACTTAAGCAAATTTTAATTAACTGAGTTTGTGTATTTACTGTTAAAAAAGCCTATCGTTACAACTACATTTACATTTATGTCACTTAGCAGACGCCCTTATCCAGAGCGACTTACAGATTATACAATCTTACAATCCAAGCAATTGTGGCTTAAGGGCCTTTCTCAAGGGCCCAACTGTGGCAGCTTGACAGAGGCATGATTTGAACCCTGGACCTTCTGCTCCAAATAATTGACTCTCATTCTGAAATTATACTTTTATTTTTCAACACATTATTTGAGACCCATGAGAATTTATAAAATGCATTTGTATATATATATGTATAAGTAGGGCAAACAAGCATGACACTTCTGTCACAGCGGTCAAATGATTTCCATTTTGCGCTTCTTCTAGTGTTAATTGCCAAATAGGCTGTTCTGAGTATTTCATAAACTGCTGATCTGCTGGGATATACAGGTGCAGCCTTCTATAGGGTTTACAATGAATGATCAGATAAAAGTAGATGAAAAATATATAGTGAGTGGCAGTTCTGTGGTTGACAATGAATGTTCATGTGTATGAAGCAAAACCTCTGAGAAAACAGCACTTGCTGAATCTATGCAAATATGAATATGGACATTTCTGAAAGCAAAGGGGTCCAACCAAGTCCAAGCAAGGCTTACCTAATAAAGTGGTCAGTGAGTGTATACTATTTAAAGGTAGATTGACTATTGCTGTTGAACTAACACAACACAGATCATCAAGGTTACCGTGATTATATGAGAAATTCAGTGTGGGATCAGTTTTGAAATCAGTTTTCTCAACTGATATTTGATGCTGATCAAAAATGGGACCAGTGAGATATACAATAACTATGAATATACATTATTCCACTATAGGTATAGATGTATTTATGGACCCAAGCACCTTAGAGTTGGAGCTACACTACAGGAAGGTGAATCTACACAGCTATATAGCTATGAAAGTATCAGCGCACCTGTTATTTCTTACCTCGATGTTCTCCTCATCGATGTCACCGTTGATGTCATAAACACCGTCATCGGACAGGCGTCGAGCATAGATATCTAGCTCAGATGCCAGCTCACTCTGGGGAACAATGGACAGACGGCGGCGGAAGGAGGACTGAAGCTGGTCACGTCTGCCGGGGCCCTGTGCATTGGTCATAAAGGCCAATACTGACTGCCTCCTCTGGCCTGCCATGTGCACTCCATGATTGTGATACATATCATTTCCCATGAACGACTCATCTACTAGCTCGTTCTCAGGTACCAGAGAGAATTTGCGATCAGGAAGAGGGTGCTTAACCTCCTCCTCAATGCCTGGGATGAAGGAAGCCTTACGATCAGACAGCAATGGGTTAATGATCACTGAAGCCTTTCTTTCCTCTTTGTAGTTGGGAGGAGCCACCTGACGGTAAGTGGGACGTTCAGGTCGGATCCCTGAACTTTCATCCACAGAAACTCTGCGTAGCGTCTCAGTAAGGATGGAGCATCTGCGCTCGGCGGTGATGCTGTCGTAGGCTTCCATACCCAGCAGCAAAGAACTGAAATCAGGCCGCCGTGACTGCAGATCTGAGAATGAGCCATAGAAAAAGGACTCGCCATTGTGTAGCAGCAATATTTTGTCTGCCTTCTTTAGGTGTTCGATTTTGTTGGTGACAACAATGCGGGTCTTGGATGACATGAGCTTGCACAGACACCTGAAAGAAAAAGCCTACATATAAGTGCTCTATATCTAAGTAGATACTACTTAATAATATCAAAGCAATAACTCCATGACAATGTATGGTGCTAAACTAATAAATAATTTTGATTTGCAATACCATAAACCACTATTGAGACTACTATCTCATAATATACTTAGTATAAAATTATGATTCCAGCATACATTTTACCTTGTTACAATAACAATATAATCTAAAACATTAATTAAAGAGCAACTTTACAAATAAGTTAAAATAAACAATAAAAACAATCAAATTAATGTAATATTAATATTTTTTCTAATTGACCTTAATAAGAATGTTGTATCATTGATAATGATGTCAAATTATGAAATAGTTGTTTAATACAGTAATTTTGCAGGGAAAAGCATGGGGCTTTAATTCTAACACATCAGCATAGAGGAACAGATTTAGTTCTTAGTAACTCTATTCATACAAAGAAGGTGTTTAAAAAAGTGAATAAAAGTGATCATTCAAAATTATTACCCATATGAACTTTTTGCTCTTTTCATAAATACACTTCCAGTGAAGAGCAGACTTGGCAAACAAACACATCTAATACACATCTAATACTAGGTCAGTATCAGTGTCATCTTCAGACAATTCCTAAAAATAAATACGACTAATTTAAATATTTTTACTTACAAAAAAATACAGATGGTCATTAAATATTATGGAAAATATCAAATATTGCTTTTATATAGTGGCAAATGTACGTAGCTCTTCGCTTTTTGTATCTAGTGTAGCACCCTGGTGTGTGCACCAATATCTACATCAAATGTTTCCATAGCCACGTCGTCTTGGAGGAATTTTAGGCCACTCCTTTGCTAAAACAGCTACAGCTTTGAAATGCTGGTGGGTTTCTTCAGCTCACCTTAAGCTCACAGGATAAAGCTCAGAACATTGACTTGACCATTCCAAAGCATTTAATTTACTCTTCATTAACCACTGTTGGGTGGGCAATTGTCTTGCTGTATGCCTAGTGCACTTTCACAAACATTTAAAAGATCAGATGTCTCTGTTTTTTTAAATACAAAAGGGTGCCTACTCACACACAGTCTGTCATCCCATTGTTTAAAACACCTGACTCTAATATTCTCCTTCAAATTAAACTGCCCCAATTACCAAACCTTTGTCAAGTACTTTGATACATTTATATTACAGTTACATTACATTACACATACACAAATGCCATGTAATACATTACTGCACAAAAAAGAAGCCTCATGTAATGTCCAGAAGCAACGTTGGCATCTAGGGTGGACTATCACACAGTGGAAATGCATATTGTGGTCAGACTAATCAGTATCATAGATTTTTTATGGAAGAAATGGAATTATCTTGACTATATATTAATTAAAGGCTTAAAGTCAGGAAATTCCTATAAACTTCAAAGTGCAACTGTATACTTGTCTGTCTAAACACTGGTACATTTGTTAAAAAAAACATCTGAACTAGCTATTGTGCATGCTTATCTATAGAATAAAATGCTTTTTTGATGCAGCAATTAAGCTTGTTCATAAAGATTTATTTTAAAATGAAATATCCCCAATAAAATATCCCCTACTTATTTGTGAGAATTGTATGGAAAAAAACAAGCTTAATAAAAGTGTAAGACAATTTACAATAAAAAGGTTCTTTATTATTTTGATACAGTTCCTTAACCCACTCTAATGTGTTTGTAGCTATGTACTACATAGAATAATTTATAAAGGATTCGGCAGCAGATCATTCAATCACGGAATTACTTATTATTACATGTAAAAACAGCTTATACATACTTGTCAAATATCTCTTTCTCTGTTGCAATATCCAGATGGGTGAAAGGATCATCTAGCAGGTAGGCATCAGCGTCTCTATATACAGCTCTAGGAAATGAAGGCAAATATATTTAATAAAAAAGCCCAGGTTCCAATGGTTTTGGAGTTACTTGTGGTTTACAGGCATAATAAGAAGCTCAATGTTAATTCATGCCATTTACAAAATAATGAAAAAATTCAACAAATTGCAAAAATTACCCCTGATTTCTAGTTTACTATTATGCCATCATACATTTTTGAATTCATTAGAGTAAATTAATTTGTACTACTTAGCTAGAAGAGACCTCAGAAAAGAGATCAAAAGCAGATTAGAACTTAACATTACTTTTTAACCTTCATTGGTTTTATGCCGGTACCATTTTTTTTTTTTAACAAACTGGTATTTACTTGCTGGCATCATGTTTCGATATTAACTATTATTAATTGATGTAAATTTACAGTGGTTTTATACAGGTGGTAATCTTCACATTCCTATCTTTAGGACATTGTAATGTTGTAATGTTTCACTAAGCTCTTATGTTCTTTATAATCTTTGCTAAATGACAATGTGAATCCATACAGATTCGGTAAGATGATTTTTTAAAATGACACTTTAACCAAACTTGTCCTGGAATAAGTGGTTAATGCTGTTGTTTCACAGCTCCACTGGTTCACTGGTGTGTTTGTGTGTGACTGACATCCTGTCTTGGGTTGGTTCTCACCTTATGCTCCTTGCTACTGTTTAGGACCTTGCTCCCTATCACTCTCATTTGGATTAAGTTGGTATAAAAATGAATGATGAATTATTTAACTAATTATTAATTGGGGGTTTGTATCCCCTACTAGTACTTTTGGCTCATATGGGTTTGCGTCTCAATACTTTTAACTACTTTAAAACAAACCATATGCAAGACATTTTTGCACTGCTTTTTTAATGATAAAAGAGTAAATAAGATATGGTAATACATGACATTCCACATTACATTAAAATCTGCATGTTGCAGGAGGTACTACAACAGTGGGAGTTTAATTGAATGGAAGCTCGGCAGGAACTGGGTTGGACTGTAGTATTAAAACTGTATGTATGATGGTTCTCTATGGTTATACCTTGCCAATGCCACGCGTGCCTTCTGACCTCCACTTAAGTTCAGGCCACCCTCTGCCAAAGCAGTCCTATCATTCTCAGGAAGAGCAGCCAGGTCCTTAAGAATAGGGTACAGTAAAACTGTATTACAAGATATTAATAAAGTAGTTTATACTAACAATGCAAACCTATATATGTATAAACCTATATTTAAACCTAACAATATGCAGACCTATGTCCTTCTAACAATTTACTGCATTATCTTACCTCATATTTGACACTTTCAGTCCAATTTGGAAGCATCAATGAAAAAACAATGATTATGTTAGTAGCTGCAAGCATGCCTAATGTGAGACCAAATGTCTGTGACAACTACTGAAAGCGGTTCTACTTTCCTTTTTTAAATGTAACAAATAACAAACTGAATGGCCCAAGGCACAATTAAAAGATTTTAACAACTACATGAAGAAGACCAAAAAAGTTTAAGGAGTGCTGAGTATCAATTAATTTCCTCCAGACATTTATGGGGGCACTTAATGAAAGAGCATGCATTTAATAAAATTGTAATATTCTCTTTGGAATATTGATGAAATATAGTACAGATAATCAGATTTAGCTCAAACCTGTACAGTCCATGCCAGCTCATTCTTTTCAGAGAGAACGTGCCAAATACTAATCAATTCTGAAGTTTTTTTTTTTTTTTAAAGATTCAACATTTTGCTCGAGAAAAATGCTAAATAGAATGCTAAATCTTCACTGGTGGTCACAGTCTTTTGGCCCCCAAAGTAACTATGAGGGTGTTGAAACCAAACCATGAATAAATAAGTATTGTTGCCAAGCACTAAAAATACAAAACAATGTAGGTTCTTTACTTTAGCACACAGGGGAACAATCATGCCTAAAGTATTTGAAACACTGAAACAATAGTATAACATCATTGTGCTAATCTTTGAATAAAGAAAGGCTTTTCAGCCTCAGACAATATGGCATCATCACCACCACAGAAACCTAATTTTATTCTTTGTTAAAGTGCAGATTGGCTTTTACAAGAAGGTGTCAATATGCTGTACAACAACAAAACACTCAATAAGAGAAAGGCTGGATGAGGGATCATATCCTTTCCTCTGAGTTAGCATTGGCCACTTTAGGCAATGGGAAAGATGGCAAATGTATACGTCAAGCATAGTCCATTGTTCAATTGGATTTATTCTCAGCTTTCAGGTCTTACTCCTATTGTTTAAAATAAGTGGTCAGCTACCATATGTTGTACGAAAGAGAATTGCCTTCAGTCAGTGAACACTTTACATCATTCACACCATAACATTAAAACATATAGATTATGTGAATGACACTGACAGTATAATACACGCTGCCACACAAAAAGTCTTCCAGTATCCGGTTCAATCTATTCCCTTGCCCTCCAAATTTCCCAGATCTCGAACCAATCTGGGATCGACAGGGTTTGATCCATAGAGGGCCCAGATGTGTAACTTGCACAACTTAAAGGATCTGCTGCTAATGTAACTGTGCCAGATAAAGTGGAACACCTTTAGAGGTATTGCAGAGCCCATACCTCAATGGGTCAGACCACTGGTGGCACGAGGTGGACCTTCATAAGATAAGGCAGGTGGTTTTAATGTTATGGATAAATGGTCTAAATGCATATTGTAGGTGCAAATGATGTATGCAAACTACTGGAGCTACAATGTACAGTAGCTGTAGCCACTACACTGGAAATCTCTACTGCATTTATAAGCAGTATTCCATGTGCCATATTTCACATATGTCTTGAAAAAGCTTTAAGATTTCAGTAGTCAACACCAGTCTGTCTAATGGAATATGATTGTGGATTTGAATATACAGTAAATTCCAAGTCTGCCTATTTCCACCTACATACCTTATTATAGAAAATCCTACAGTTGAATCCTGAAGCTACCCCATTCCAGAAAACGATTTGGATAAGGAATACTCACATATGCTAAAACCTCTACTCTCAAAGATGTCAGAATAATATTACGGCACTGATGACTTGATTGACTCTGCTTAAATGTTATCTGTGGATTATGGGGATTCATCGAAAACAAAATGTTTAGGGTTTACTCGCAAATAGAAAGAATGTAAAAGAAGGGGTAAGAAGCCATTCTAAACGCCATCTAATCCCACTGTTTATACAATGTGCATTTGGTCCTGCAGGTTATTGGTTTGAATAGTGTTTGAAGGATTCACCTACTTACATTTACAGCATTTAGCAGACGCCCTTCCAAGCAATTGCAGGTTAAGGGTCTTGCTCAGGGACCCAATCATGGCAGAGGTGGGATTTGAACCCTGGACCTTCTGGTCCAGAGTCCAGTGATTTAACCACTAGACCACCACAGTCCCACATTATAGTAAGAATTTGCATTGCAGGGTTTAATTGTAACTAAAACACATGACTAATTTTTAACTAAAAACATATTTGAGACTATAGTCTCAAAGAAAAGGCTCCAAGCGCAATAAACTATGGTGTGTACTCTGCAATTATACGTTTTAACAGCCATTATGATACAATGCAATCAATTTAATGGCCTTTACATGTGAACATATCAAATCTAACATTCAGGTTTCATTATTAAGCAAATGGTTGCTGCAGGTGTCACACAGTTTTAGGTAAATGTAAACCCTCATCTCCCAGCCCTACAGTGGTAGATGAGCAGCTCCTCATGACTACGCAGTCTATGAAGCACTTTAGAACTGTAAGCCTCTTTTCAGTAGAGACTCAACTAAACTCAGCACTGCTTACGATTGGCTGTTTTTCTATCAAAAGATCGCAGGTGAGTAGGCAACCCATATTGAGTAATATGACACAGAAGTGCAGCATTGTGTTTAACAAAGATTCTCAGTTCAGCTGCCAGCTGAGCATTCCTGGGAGCAAGAGATTAGTGAGAGAGACAGACAGAAATTAAAGATTCTTCAAATGTGTTAATGAAAAAGAGATAGTGGTGGATAGTTCAGAAAGAAAAAAAAAAAAAACAACAGATGAACAATATATATATATTGTAGGTGCAATTGTATATATATATATATATATATATATACAGTGAGTCCAAGAAGTATTTGATCCCTTGCTGATTTTCTTCGTTGGCCC
>JAVSBV010015614.1:0-12325 GCA_033117975.1 Parotocinclus spilosoma | reverse complement strand
TAACATTACACGTATATAATAGGATTTGTTTCGGTACTTTAGGATTTGGTCTGAATAAGCGGCTGGTCCTATTAACCAGAATCAACTGTATTAGATACGGACTCAACATGGTTATACTCACTGCAAACGTTATATTTTTAGTAGGATGTTTTATCCATTTAAAATGATTTTTAATTAGTTTTTTTATTGTCTTTCACCGGCAAAAGCATGTACAGATTCCAATCAGTTCCAATTCCAGTGCATACCTGACCGATACAGAATTATTTTACTTTAATGTTGTAGTTATTATTGTTGGTACTAGGCTTTTTTGCATTTCCAGAAATGCATGCTGATGGAAAATGTGAAATGGAATAGGGATCGTTAAGTGGATTGAACCTGTCCATCCGACATCCAATGATAATTTCATTATCGGACCTGATACCAACAAATAATTATATACACAATTATATACACATTATATATTATCTATTTTAATGGAAACAAACTCAGTATTTTCAAAGTGAGCCTGAACGTGAACCAACAGCAAATACACTCAGTTCTGTGTTCACATTGTAAGCTATAAAGACAAATTCAGAACTCAGACCCCCAGCTGTGAATCATTGAATAATGAGCCAAGCATTCACCATTTCATTTTTCTGTTATTTCACTCTGATTTAATGTATGATGCATGCAAAAAAAAAAAAAAAAGAACAAAACTGATGACTGTGGTAGCTTAGCGGTTAAGGTACTGGCCTCAAATCCCACCTCTGCCAAGCTGCCACAGTTGGGCCCTTGAGCAAGGCCCTTAACCCATAATTGCTTGGATTGTAAAACTGTATGAGTTGCAAGTCGCTCTGGATAAGGGTGTCTGCTAAATGCTGTAAATGTAAATTATGTGAAATATCAAAACTGCTAAAAAAAAATAAATAAATAAATAAAAATAAAAAAATAAAAACTTTCCATGAAGGGAGCTCATGGTAAACTTTGGGACCTTGTGTTTCAGTTATTTTGCACTGATAATATACATGGCTCAGTCAATCAGATCTTAAGCTGGTACTGTTCACATCGGCATCAAATGACTGCGGTGTTGTGGTAATATGTTAATCGTAGCCCTTCAAAAACACCTGCCTTTCAATAACAATGTACCATTATTGATATACTGCCTTTCTAAACTACAAGGTAGTCCAGATGCCATGTGGTCATGTGAATAACAGGCCACAGCCTCCGTAATGTTCCAATGCCTCCATGCCCATGATGCCACACTGTCAGGTGTTTCTGAAGTACTATGTGCAGCAAAAAATTACTGTGCCAACCCAAAACTGAAGCAGAAAGAGAAAAGGGGCAAAAGTAGCACTCGTATACAAATACACTGGAAATTAAAACAAATGCACAACTTTTAATGCAGATGGCCCGAAACTAATTTTTATCCAGCCAGCAAACTTGAGTGTAAGAAAATATGAGCTGCACTCATAAGATCTCCAACAGGCTAAATGCATTTTAATGTGCAAAGCTGATAGAGCAGTAACTAGCAGAGCGTATACCATGACTAATCGCAAGATCATGTCACCAGAGAAAGCCCATAAAAGTTTTCCAAATATGATGATGATGAGGCACTTTTATAGTTTACACAATTTTGAATTTCACATTTAAAACATTGATAGAATCATTGTACAGTGATTAGCAATGTTGCCTCACAGTACCAGAGATTGCAGGTTCAATTTCCAGCCTGGACTCCAGTGTCAAGATCCCGTGTGCTCCCTGTATCTGTGTGGAGATCCCAAGTTCTCCTTGTTTTTGTGTGGAGATCCCAAGTTCTCCTTGTATTTGTGTGGAGATACCATGTCCTCCTTGTATTTGTGTGGAGATCCCATGTTCTTGCTGTATCTTTCTGGAGTTTAAATGTTCTCTGTGTATCTGTGTAGAGTTCCCATGTTCTCCCTGTATGTCCCATATTCATTGTTATAGGTCCCATATTCCAAAGATGTGTGCAAGATCAAATGGTCTCTCTGAAGCGGTCTCTTTAATGAGGACAATATATTACAATTCAGCTACAAATATATTAAAAGTTTTTATAATACAATACTATACAGGTATATACACCATACCGATACCCCAACTGCAGATTTCTTTCGGAAGCAGCGCAGGGACTCCAAACGTTTGTGCATGTGGTGTGGATGAAGAACAGCACATAGGTGTTCCTCCCCTGAGAAGAGTGCAAATTACATCCAAATAGCTGTCAGATTCAGCACCTATAAAGAAACCCTCAAGAGAAACAGCTATGTGAAGTGCCTCGGTCTTTCCTTCTAAATAGGAAAAATAGTAAATAGTAAAACCAGCTTAACTAGGAATATTCCATTTCTGAAGTACCAGTAAAAGTTTAAAATACAAAACACTTAGCATAAAGACCTGATAATGTGGAATTACTTAACACCAGATATTTCCATAAACACTTCACAGGATTAGAGCCATGGACAATGCGTAACCTCCAGAGATTTTGTACCAGAAAAGTATGGTTATTACTTATTAAAATTGTTGTTTGGTTTGGATGATATAATATTCAGCTTCAGTATTGCTTAATGTATTACTACATGCCCTAAAATGGACACATCAGGCTAGGGTTGAATTATATACACATCACAGAACATCAATTCACTCAATATTTAGATTGCTAGACAGCCCTGTAAATCCTTTCATACTTGCAGCTGTGAGCACAGTCATTTATTGATGGGTGGTGCTTGAAATTCTAACTAATATATAAACCTTGAGCTAGAGCTAGTTTCAGGATCTGTGATGCAGTATGAAAAAGTTATTGATTTGACAAATCATGAATAAGTTTTTGATTAAAACCACATCTTAGAAAGTAAAATATCTTTAGTAGCAAACTTCAATACAAACAGTGTACTGTAAATTTATTTATAGAGCTCTTCGACATTTCAGGAACTCATTCAACACTGATCCTGCTTGTATTAAAATTCACCAAGCTCTTCAGCTGCAGAAAAAGCCTGTAAGTGCCTGTTAATGAGAAAAGCAATGAATGCATTAATCGACTTCCTGAATGAAGCGAAAGTGCCACCTATCAATCAAAAATCAAAATAACCCACAGCGAATACGATAAAAGACTTTTAAACACATATGGTCCATAGAACATTCATCACAGCTGCATAGATGCACTGGGCATTGAGATGATGATCTGATAATTACACTGAAAATGTGTTGACAATAGAACCTCACAATTAACCATATTATACATGCAAACACAATTTTTTTTCTTAGTTAAGCACAACTTATTTGCAGTATTAAGTTTGTTGTTCAAGTTTGAACTGACCAACCAATTGTTTTAAAATTATGTCATTTAGCAGAAGCCCTTATCCAGTGCAACTGATACAGTCTTATGGTAAAAGCCAGATTTGGGTTAAAGGTCCCACTCAAGGAACCACCTTGGTGGAAGTGGGATTTGAACCCTGGACCTTCTGCAACCACAGTCCCAACTGATATTCAGAATAACATTTTTTCCCTGAACAACATTGAAAGAAATACAGACACAGATACAGCAACAGAAACTACCAGTGTGACCACACACACTAATAAGGCTTAAAGCAAGGGATCAAACTCATCCAAGAAAAACCTATCAAATATTGATTATTAGAAAGCAGCACTGAGTTCTGTTATTTCACCCAGACTGATTGAGAATTCAAGCAGGTGACTGCACTGTGAACATCCACACCACTTCCAAATAAAAACTGCAGGAAAGGTTTCACAGGAGAGATCACTACTCTACTGTTATGTATGCCGGTGATGCACCGAGTGTCAGTTTCATGAATCAGCCTTCACTTCTGCTCTCGGGGGGCTCAGTGTCATTGAGGCAAAGACAGGGAACTGAAAACAAAACGAACAAGCTGGGTGGCAGTAAGGAAAGGGTCACTAATTTATAGAACCTCGGCTCACATTCTCATCCTACACTGCTGACTGGCCCGCTGCACTTTCCTTTTCTTGTTGTTGTTTAAGTTTTTGTGTAGGATGACGATCTGCTCAATGTAAGCCAGGCATTTCAGCTGTGCAACTCTATACACTGTGGATCTCCATCAGTCCAACCAGAGAGCACTTAATCATAGACATACATCACATTTTCTTTCAAGCAACAAAGGCCTGGCTATAGAAAAAGACTTCCATCACAGATCTATACACCACTCTGCGATTTCAATTTACTCTCAGCGAGACACGTGTTGTGTTTTATTAGACACAGAGTCTGCACTGCGCATGATGGGTTCGGTGTTCAAGTCCTTAAGGAGTAGTAGCAATAATAACAACAATAATAGTTTAAAGTCTCACATTAAACTTACTTAACCATCTTAAAATCTTATTCCAATTATGATTAAAGCTTAATCTCACTTTACCTATTCATTTCTTAGTCTTGACAACCCTATTTGTACCTACTTGTACTGCTCACATAAATAACAATGTTTGTTATAATTATATTTAGAAACAGTTAACTTGGAGTTAATTTCGGCTTTGTAACAGGATTTAAAAGGGAGAAGACTAAATGTTTCTTGAACTTGCCAGCTAACAGATATTCTGTAGATATTCAGTCCCCAATAACAATCTTGGAAATTCATAGAAAGTCCCGCCTTATGCACAAGTGTAGCAGTGATTTACTAGCAGTGAATAGAAATTATCCAAGGCTAAGATTACCCTAAAGGACACTAATAACACGACAGATGATAAAACTGCAATTACCAATATTAAAACTAAAGTGCTCTGTTGCATTCACTACCCTCTCATTTCTGTCAGGACCACTGCAGCACTAAATATGAGCAGTAAATATTGGAAAATATTGGACAAAAAAATTGTAAAAAACAAAGAAGGGAAAAAAAAAATCCAAGTAGAGAATAAGACCAATAAAACATTACAGCTGCCTGCGCTGGCTTTATAATACTTTAGAGCGACATAGGGTTACTGATCCAAGTTCCTGCTTAATAAAACCTACCAATTTAAGCTATGAATTGTGAAACCATCCAGTGAAGCCAGACATCACACAGGCACAACTAGCCATGTCAGCCATAGCGCTCTTTAGTTATTGTCCGCACATTATGACCAGCCATAACGTTAAAACCAATGACAAGTGAAGTAAATTAAACTAGCAGTGTGTTGCTTTGGACAATGTTCTGCTGGGACACACTGGGTCCTGGTATAAGTCATATAGATAATGCTTTGGCATGTAACTATGCAGGTTATTCCATTACCAAGGTGCAAAATAGGAGAAAGCTTTTCTACTCAGTTCTGAACTAATCAGAGCAACTTCTAGAAGATCGAGAATTATAGCAGCTATCAACTCCTTAGGCTGAATGAAGGCCAGGAATCAAGATCACAAAATACAAAATGATGTGTACAAGATAGAAAATAGAGAACTGTGATATAGACTCTAAACAGCATAGAACAGAGGAGTCAGCATATAAATAATACTCAGATAGTCTAAAACACTTAAAAATGTAGCTTGTACAAGTATTATAGGATTCCCATATTCATGTGTAAATAATGTAAAATGGAGAATACAAACAAACTGCACACTACCTTCAAGATAAGATAAGATAAGACTTAATTGATCACTTTGGTAACGTTTCCTCAGGGAAATTGAGATTCCAGCATCATCGTTACAATTCAAACATAGAATAGAGTACGTAGAAAGATACAAAATAGAAAAAATTAAGGATATATAGCTACCTAAAAATCTGGTAGAATAAATAAAAAATAAATTTTTTATTATAACGTTATTGCACATAGCTTATTGCACCTATGTGTTGTGGTCAGAATACTTGCTTCCCATCCTCTGTCCTCCTGTTACCCCTATACCCGAGGATTTGTACAGTATGATGGCATGAGGGATAAAGGAGTTTTTCAGTCTGTTGGTCCTGCATTTGAGAAGAAGCAGTCTGTCACTGAACACGCTCCAATGGTTGATGATGGTGTGCAGAGGGTGACTGGAATTGTCCATGATGTCCAGAAGTTTCAGCGACAGCTGGACCAAACAATACCTGGTCATATCTGTGCTAGCTAATGTGATAATAATCCCCCTGTGCTAGGTAAAACTACAGAAAATAATTAGTCACTAGTTCCTTTCTATGCTTCTACAATGGCAGATCCACCATTATATCTGCAGCCATGGACAAGTGCATCAGTCCACCTTGCTACTGTCTGAAAGACAGGAAAGAAATCAATGCAGTCACCATTTCCTTTTTTTAGTTGCAGAGGGGCGGGTAGAGGACCTAAGTGAAAGGACTTAAAACTGTGATGCGAAAAACTGTGATGCACAGCAGGATCGATCGAGCCAAAACTCGACAAATAAAAATCCCTTAGTAGCCACTAGTCACTATAAACAGAAAAAATGCTATTCCAGCCTAAAGTAGCAAGACAATAACATATCACTTGACAATGGCATAAATGCTTTAAAAACAGTCCTATCTGCCAAATACTTCATCCTGTGTACTTTGAAGATACACTGCTCTCAAAATACTTTAAAAAGAAATCTCTAATAATTAAATATCCCCTCATTTTTGTGAGCAGCGTATGTCCACATCACAGCAAAAGTGATTTACTGAACACAAAAGCACACTACAGTGGCCATCTCAGTCCTGATCTAAACCAAACAGACACTCCGAGGGTTGAGCTAAAGAGGAGCGTGCACAAAAGAGGACCTAGGATTCTGATCCAACTAGAAAAAAAAATATTCTCCAACCCTATGAAACGTTAGAAAAGAATACCAAGTGCTATTTTATTGTGGTGGATCATTTTTCTCCTGAGAAATCAAAGGACAAACATTTTTTGTTTCTTGGTAGCAGCAGGAAGACTTTCGCTTTACTTTAAACAGTGGACATCAGGACCATGTCAGTGTTATCATCCTCCTTCTTACGCCAAAACCAGCTTTAAGGGTTTGTAGCCCAAGGGTTCTGTATTTGTTTCAACAGACTATGGAACATGGTTCCAGTGAGTATAGAACATGGTTCATGTGAGTATACAACATGACTATAGAACATGGTTCCAGTGAGTATAGAACATGGTTCCAGTGAGTATAGAACATGGTTCACTTGAGTATACAACATGACTATAGAACATGGTTCACATGAGTATACAACATGACTATAGAACATGGTTCCAGTGAGTATAGAACATGGTTCCAGTGAGTATAGAAAATGGCTATAGAACATGGTTCCAGTGAGTATATAACAGTTCCAAGCAGTGCTTTGAAAACTCCAGATGCTTATATATGTTCTTAGATGACTTAATTATAGCTCCAATTGTAGATACTGGCATTTTCAGGTGAGCAGCTAGATGCAAATTCATAGCCATTCCCTGATTGTAGAAGGACAACAGGCTTTTTCTTATTATAGCCTTCAGCTCACCTGGCTTTTCCACACTGATGAATGAATAAGAGAACTTGAGTGCATAAAAAGTTCCTGATTAACTGAAAAAAAAAAAGTTGTAAGAGTTGTAATCCTAATCCTAGATCATTTTTCATTCATTTGAGAAATCCTAGATCAGTTGAGAAATCCAGTGACAATGCTTTTTCATTTTTGTTTGAAAGAGGCAAGGAAAATTTGCTTTAAAATGTCCTGGTATTTCATTACATCCATGATGCCATATACCCTAACAAAGTTCCAATGGCCCTTGAAGGAAGAATTTTTATAACACCGTTTTATTTTCTTTCATTTTTACCACGTGTGCCAATAACTGTGGCAAGGGCAGTAATGAAGAGAACTACTGAATTATCTTTTACAAGAGCCTGTAGACACAGCCAGTGCAATATACAAGAGAAAAATACCTTTGTGAAAACACCTTGTGGGCAGTGCAAACCCTATCTATTGAGGAGAAGTACATGAAGTATTCATTTATTGCATTCGGAAGGTACTGAAACCCATGTGAAAACAGCCTTTGCAGAGCAAGTGTACCATATAAGGGAAGTGGTGTGAAAGCAGAGTGAACAATTCCCTGTTTCTTGTCTGATGGAAGAATATTCCAGCTTAAGTCAGTTCTCGTGTGGGAGAGAAATGTTTAGAAAGAAAGACCCGAGTGTCTTTAATAAGGTACAAATCATGATCACAAGACAACTGGATCAGAGCATCTCTTAAGAGTACAAAACTTAGAGTACTCCCAGTCAGCAGTCATGAGTACGTGCCGACAGTGGTCAGAGGAGGGCCAAATCATGTAGCGGCAATAATAATCATGTTGTTAGCAAACAAGTTTGGCAAAGCGCATCTAATATGGTCCAAAAGGACAAAATAGCCACTGCAGTACACATCACAAGAAGTTTAACTTTTGCTTCCATGAGGAATATGTCACAACACAATGCAGTACCTCTTCTAAGTATAGGGTTAGCTAGCTACAGACCGGCCAGAGTGTTCAACACACTAACCTCTATCTACTGTCACAGGTGCCACACTTGGAAACTGGAGCAATACACAAAGTTGTCTTGATGGGTACGTGTCCATTGTTTACCTGCCCTAGATACCCTTTCCTTGACACATAACACCTATCTCTTCCAGACCTTATGATTGTGATAATTCGACTGAGCGACATATTTTTATGGGTATTAATGTAAAATAATGGAAGCCAACTTGTATAAAGTACAGCTTCAAAGTTCTTCTCACACAGACTTTTCAGTTCTTTGACTTCACAGTAGAGTTCTTCATTTATGCGCCGATCCGGTTTCCCAAGTGGGCATTTATAATCTACATAAATATCCATGTATTGCCCATCCATCTGCGGTGCGTAGGCAAGGGGTAACCTTTGTATGCGAGAGCGTGTGAATAATAAAGAGGCTGGCCAGGCCATTTATCTACACAAGCCCTCAAGGTTAGCACTACTCTCACTTTCTGTAATGCTAAGCAGACTAATTCAATAGCCCACTCGACATCAATGTGGTGGTCCAGCTCACTGCTGCCACATCAATCATCAATGTGGAACTACAAGGAGTGAAGTAGCTATTTACAGTGCATGCTTCTAATATCCATGATTATCATGTAGACGCAAGGCTTTGTGTTGCTAAAGACACCATTAACATAAACAAATCAATGGTGTAAATTATGTCAGACCATATTAATATTTCACCCCAAATAAGTGAGTCATTGAGCAGTTAGGACTACTGTCACTATGTCTTGACGAGGAATTAACCAAGATTTGAGTTACTAATAAACTTTATAAGTGTGTCAATTGTTCGACTGACACCCTATTAATATTAGAAAGATAAATGCTCAGACATGACCTAGAGATGACATGAATCACAGAATGACTCCAATAGTGTGTTAATGCAATCTGAATTAAAGATGCAAATAAGTTGAAGGTGGAGTTAGAGACAGGACTGTGTTGCTTTGGCTGCGCTTCAGGTTCCAAGAAAACAGGAGGAAACAGAACACTGCCAGGTAATCTGCTCCTTCTTTCCTCAGGTTCATCTCTACTAAGCCAGGCTGGATCCTGTGTGTTTTGGACTGATGCTAGATGAAAAGGACAGCTTTTACTGCAAGGTCACAATGAGGTGGTTTGTTTCTACTCCTCTTAAATCACGCAGGTTTAAAATGCGCAATGACAATGTAATACTGAAAGATACTCTGAAAGTTCATCAACCACAAATATTCAGTTACATTCAGTAGTTATGTTTTTTTTTAGACAAGCACAGCTGGTAACTAAACAGTTTAGGGAACGAAGGCTTGAACCTGACGCATTCTGCTTTATGAATTCAAGCTGATTCTTCAGTGCATTAAACAAGTGTTAGAAAAACACGCCATGAATAGCGTCATATGATTGGTCAGGGACTAACCCGGTGTGGAGATTTGCACCCTGTCTAGGGATGTTCGTGCCTTGTGCACTATACTGCCATTTGTGATATGGTCACAGACAAGCTGAAGGCAAATACCGTAGACCATCAAAGACATGACGTAATTTGCATGAAACTGGTTGTTTTTGTTTGTTTGTTTTTGCAACAAACAGAAATCCTAAATTTCATACTGAAATGCAGACAATACCTTCTGCCAAAAAGTTTAATTATTTCATTGGAACAGGTAAATTTTTTTCCACTAATGGACAGTACCAAATATTGTTTAACAGCAGAAATAATACAAAGGCTTAACATATGTTTCAATATAAGCTATTGCTTAGACTTTTCATTCAGGAAATGGGTTTCTGTACAATGTAGCACAGATCAAAGTGAAAGAAGGAAACGTACACAATCAACTGGAACCTGACCACTTGTATTTTAAAAGATATAATCACATAAAAAACAATGGAACTTAATTATGTAGTTATTAAATATGAACGGTCTATAAAAAAAACCACTTAGTAAAACCTCACACACATTATTAAACCCAGAAGTTTATCTGAGACACATTCCCAAACTGGTTTAAAAGAAACTATAAAGCAAAAAAACCCAGAGAGTACACAAAAATAAAAAAGGAGACTTGTGAATTCTCATAGTCTGGCAGAGTATTGATTGCCCGTGCTGATAAGGGATAACCTTTCACTCCAGAGCTCCCACTGTACGAAAAAACATACTGAATTCCATTAGACTAGTTGGACAGTTGGCCGAGTCAGTACTTGTGGTGTGTAAATAAAACAAAACTGCACCAACAGCAACTGCACAGCTTTATTTATGTTCAAGTACTGTTTCAAAAACTAACAAATATTACATAACTACAAATGTCTACAGTCTTAACTGCAGTTTTACTTAGAATAAAATACATGGCCAAATTCAAACCAACTCACAACATAATCAGAATTAAATGTTTACAGGACTCATTTAGCTCATTTTCAGACAACATATTTTTCACTGTTTTTACTGAACTGTCCATTCATCCATTACCTTCATTTTAAACATGATTAATGCAGCCTACTCCAATATTTATAATACAAGTATAAACTCCCCTTTTTCCTAGTGTTTTTCCCCATGACGCAGCTAGAGATCTACTCTAACTGATGATCAATAGGAGATTGGATATTGATTAATCAATGGCAATTTAGCGTAATCAATAAACCGAACCTACACGTCTTTGGACTGTGGGAGGAAACCGGAGTACCCGATGTAAACCCACACAGACACAGGGAGGGCATGCAGAGTCCATACAGAAAGGACCCAAGGACTGAACCCAAGTAGAAACTCCTCTAGTTATGATAAATTCTAATTACGATGAATTTGTCAGAACATAATGATAAATCAGACAGTATCTGTATAGTACATGTATATGAAAAAAAATATGGATTCCTCTTTGACCCTTTATACCTGTGTACATAAGAATAAACTAACCAACTGGATTTCGTATCCCAGCTCTTCCATGGAAACCACAGAGAACAGATGGTCAACATGATGAATTGCATATCACTGAAAAGAAAAGTACAAAGAGCACCTTTCAAAACCTGTCATCACTGACAAAGTAAAACCGTTCCTCTCCAGTGCTATACGTTTTCCAAACTGCCCTCAAAAGCCAATTAGAGTTCCCCAGTAGAGTTCAAAAGTACCAGTAGTGTTCATGAAGTCTTTTTATATATAGGATAGTAATCAAACACAAGAACAGCTCAGATTGAGTCTGCAACAGCCACCAGTAGCCCCTCCTAGGTCAATTGAATGCTGTCAGGCAGTCACTGACTCGTTTCATACTGAATTTATAGCAAATCATTAAACCAGATGGAAAGCTGCAGTAAGGAGAGATACACACACTGCTGTGGAAAAGGCACAGAGTGACTCCCTCCCAGTGCAGTACAATTTTGAACAATGCACATTAATGGTTTTTCATTTAGTTAAATAATAATCATAAGCCACGCTTACTTCACCCAATGTTAAAACAATAGCAGCAGATGATAAGGAACGCACTCATAAATACACAAACTAGAAATGCAACAAAATAAGCCACTAAGGATACTAAGGTCATGCTAGGTCAGATAGCAGGAGCAAACCCAGATACCCAACAAACAAAGCTTAGGGAGCAGAGGCTTCAAGTTGGGTGCACACTTAGCACCTGCTTATATTTATTCATTTATTTATTTAGTCTTATCCTGTCCATGCCCCATCGCTGTCAGTGTGTTTTGGCAGTCTTTGGTGATCATACACACAAATGAACTGTCAGTGTGTGGCACTCTCGGCCAGTTTGATATGCGGCTGTTTACCCCCATGAATATTTCACTAGCAAGTCAATTATGATATTGGAGTTTGCATCTCATTTGTGTGATAAAACAACTTGTTTAATGAAATAAAATCAAATGCTTCTTTTATTTAAAAATATACCCCAATTGTTATGAGCAGTGTGTGTGTGTGTGTGTGTGTGTGTATGTACTGTATGTGTATATATATATATTAGGGGTGTCACGATTC
>JAVSBV010015603.1:0-12325 GCA_033117975.1 Parotocinclus spilosoma | reverse complement strand
TATAATATATAATATATATATATATATATATATGCATGCACACACACACTTTATGAACTCTAGCCCCAGACAACAGTACTATAATACACTGGGCCTTTGTATCTGGGTGAGTCATAAATAGAAAATGTATTTTATTCATACCCAGTTTCCCAGTTTAGAGCCCATTATGTTTGTGCTATATGGAAAAAGATGAGCTTACAGCGAATTCTAGTGACTAAGTGATAAGCACAATGTCCACGTTAAGTATATGTTAAGACAAATTGTATTGTGTTTCTAATAATGTTTTATTGGTATACTGTTTTAATGTACTTACTATTGTATTTCTCTTCAGTATTGTGTGTGTGTGTTTATGTGTTTAGATATGGATAAAGTTAAGTGTAGCATTTATAAACTGTATTGCTCACAAAAATTAGGGGATACTTCAAAATGAACTGCAGTAGCAGTGAGCAGTAGAGTTTATAAATGCTACACTTAACCTTATCTATATCGAAAAATGGACAAATGTGTGTACCCGTAAGTGAGGTGATGTCAGCAAGTGAAGCAGTTCTTTTTCTTCAACACTCATGGGACCGCTCTGTAATTCCTCAGCAACCTGCCAAGCAGAAAAGAGCAGATTAGTCAGTTTCTTTTTTTATGTCTCTCCTAGTCTCACACATGCAATATATACACACATAGTATGTGAAAGAATTATATACTGCTTACAAAAATGTGCTGGCCAATCAAGTCCTTTCCATGGAGGCCTCACCTCACAACTAAAGGACATAAAAGGATCTGCTGCTAATGTCTTAGATACCGCAGGACTCATTCTTTTGGAGTCCAGGCTGACTGGTGTATATAGACTACAACTCTGTGATGCCCCTTGGTGAAATGTCCTATTTATTATTATCAAAACAAATTAATAAGTAATGAATCTGTGCAAAAGGCTCATGGGTGGTGCGGTAGCAGTTCTCTAATCCAGCACAATTGTGACTGGTATTTGAGTCTTGGTGGTACATAGCACAGAAATAATTGGTTATCTTTGAGCAAAGTGAGGCCGAATATTGGAAATCATCCCCTGAAGTTGCCACAGCACCTGCCACCTGCCGAGCCCTGAGCCCACTGGCCTGCTCCTTGTGAACTAACCATGGTAAGTAGGTTAAGAGAGGTAAAAGTATCTATGATGGGGGCCAAAGTATTGCTAGCACTAGTGAATATGTTTGTTTTTATCCTTGTGGAAAAGGATACCTACTGCAGATCCAGGAGGCCTGGTTGTCATGGACTGTTCCACAATCACCTGACCTAAAATCAATCAGGCATTTTAAGGGCGCACTTGAAGAAAGAAAAGCCAAGCACGAGGCCATCACAGGGCACAGATATGGGTTGATTGTTACAGCGCCAATTGTCTACACCCTGCCAAAAAGGCATGCAACAAATTTGACCCCTGTTGGACCCCTGTTTGGAGTCCATGTGGCAAAAAGCCAAAGATTTGGACCTCTGAGCCAATCGAAAATATGAGAATATCAAATTATGAACGTGTGACCATTTAGGAATCCTTCCAGACTATCCACTGTGTTTTCTGTAGAAAATATCTAATATCTTAATTGACTCCATATTTTAGTTCCAGCAAATGATGATTAGTTTGTAGATCAGCAAAAACCCTGTAATTTGACCTAACAGGACCCAAATCTTATATATGGTGCATATGGTGGTATAAATCCATTAGAGAAATTAGATTGATCTCAGTCTAATGCGGAAGGTGTTCATGTCTAAAGTGCTGCTGTAAATCTAATCCATATGTCTAACATTGGTAGAGTGAAGATGGCACACTCTGTATGAGTGTGTGCGTGTGTATTGTGTGAGTGTGTGTTTGTGTGTGTGTGTGTGTGTGTGTGAAGTGACTGTAGCACTTACATCATCAGCGAGGGAGGAGGCACTCTGAAATACAGGCGTTGGGCTTTGCCGCTCGTACTGGTGCAGTTTTTCGTGGATCTTCAATAAACACATGTCATGAACCGTATACAGTATATCAAAACCATATAGAGTAATTGAATTCTTCTAATAGCTTTTATCACAATATCATGAAGTTCAGACTTGAGTGAATGCCTGAGCACTTAACACCTAGAGTACATGCCTGATGGATAGAGTAGAGTGTAACACACACACACCTTCATGAGATAGGTCAGGCTCCTCTCACTAAAGACGTCTTTCAAAAAGACCATGTCCTCCTTGTGATTGGCATCTGGACGCAGCTGGGAGGTCAGCAGGGCCAGTGTCTCGTGCAACCCTTCACCCATGGACAAATGAGTTATGTTAGTTATCTTGGGAGTTTTCTGATTTAAATACAAGTTGTCATTTGTGAGTTTACCTGCACCTGCTGAGAGGACTGGCATGGCTTCTTTCATGAGTTGGCTCTCAGAACCTAAACTCTGAAAGAAATATATATAGAGATAGAAAGAGAGAGAGAGAGAGGAAGAGAGAGAGAGAGAGAGGAAGAGAGAGAGAGCATGTGTAACAATGATTTGCAATCTAGCAAACAGATCAATTCTGTCCTTTACACAAATCATATTTCAGTCTGTGGGCAGCACGGTGGCTCAGTGGTTAGGACAGTTGCCTCACAGATAAAGTGAGCATTTCAAGCCCTGGGGTGCAATTCAAAGCCTTGTTACTGCTTGTGTACATTTGCAGGTTCTCCATAATTCTGCAGGCCATCATCTCGCTATGGTGTCCTAGTATGAATAAGTGTATTTGTGCCCTACGTTCTACCGTTGGCCTGTCTGGTTCTTGCCTTGCACCCTGTGCTTCAGGTGTGCTGCCCTTCAAAAGTCCTACATATAAAGGGATGTTTAAGGTTAAAACTGAACCAACAGATGATCCTGCATAGCAATACGGTCCACAGCAGCACCATCTCATTTACCTGCTTATTATCTCTGATGCTTCAACCAGACAGACTACGTGCTGTGAATATGAATAATATGCAGGATAAGGAAAAGAAAAGAAAGCTGCAGCTTGAATTTTTTCATGGAGGGAGGAATGGTCTTTGTGTTCTTCTTGATGCTGCCTTTACATATTGGATTATTTCACAATTCCAGTGCTGTAATTATGAAAGCTAATTTTGAAATTAGCAATTTGGTACACATAGTGCATAGCTTCAGTCATTTTTTAAGGTAAATCGCTGGTTACAATTTCACAATTGGGTGACATTTCATAAAAAATGCACATTTGGTCTTGGTTTCGTCTCAAAGGTGGCCATTTACAGTCTTGGCCTGGATTTGGACTTGACTGCTAAAGGTCTTGGTCTGGACCACAGCATTATTTCTAACATCCCAGTGGTGCATATCCAGGATCACACATTGAATGTAAATGCTGGGTGTCTGACTAACTTTGTGTCTCTTTTTTCATTGGTTGTTCCATTATAGATTTAATAAGAATTGTCAGGATTGTTCAAGCGCCACTTTTAGTTTGGGAAGACCATTATGGAGAAACACTGAAGATGCTCTGGCTACCTTTGCTGCTCAGGGAAAGCCTGGTGCCATAAATTAAATAAACCTGGTTTACCTTATCAGCTCTTTATCAATGTTATTTATGGAGGCCAGTCTTAGTTTCCATAGACAATCAAATAAGCTTCCTCCATCTCTCTAAGTCTCTGAGCTCAAGTGCCGTGGACTATAAAACCAAACCACAGAGCTTAATGTGCAGGAACAGAATGTGCATGTCATGATATGCTCTCTCTCTAAATGGCTCATGACATCATTCCCAGCCCCACAGTCCTAACAGTGAAGTCACCACCCCATGGGATCACTTCTAGCTTCACATGGGATGCAGGGCTTGTTTATGTTTGCATGTGAAGATAAAGAAAAGCTAAATGAAAAAAACTGACTAAACTGATAGGTTGTGGCCATTGAATATATAGTACATATATTTATTTACCTGAATAAATGCATAAAAACATTACTGTATATCTTGCTAATTATTATCGTTCTGAAGCAAAGATACAAGATACAAGTAGAATGTAAATTAAGGAGCCTTTCCGTCCTGAAACCCAGGAGATGGAATGAACTTCCAAGAACTAACCTCTTCACTCAGCACTCAAGTGAAAAAAACATGCCTTGTGTGTTTTGTTGTTACCTACATCAGATCCTAGCATGTTCTGGTTGGATTGTATTCTTAGGCTATTGCTCATTTTGTACTAAGATGAGGTTTGGTCTAGTAGGAAGAATACAGAGCACTTCTGTAAGTCGATCTGGATATCTGAATAAGGGCACCTGCTAAATGCTGTAAATGGAAATGTGTTAGCATGTGTATAACATTTTAGGCTTTTAGCAGTGTGGTGAGCTGCATCGCTGACACATTTATGTGTCATTGGAAAGCAGTTTTCTTATAAAAAAAATATCTATTATATACATTAAACTAGTGTAAGAGTAGGAATTGGTGGGGTTCGGTTATTTAATATATGGGTTGTGTCAGAAAGCACGCATGCACAGGAAATTAAGAGAAGGAGTAGAAGTGTTGGATGGGAAAAAAAAGAAAAGAAAAAGTCGATTGTTCTGTAATGGCATCCAGCCACAGGTAGCTGACCAGGTTGTACCAGGTTGTTGAGTAATAAAAGTCATATAATGGCCACCTTCAAGTCTTCCTTGACTTTTAATGCAGTGCTCGCTTCGCTACCCTATCAATGCTTGGTTCATAGATTTGAAATAATAATATTAATTATTATTATAAGTCAGATTTGTTGATTTAGTTTGGCCAGACCATAAAATAACTAGTGCTGGCAAAAATATCAGACATTGTATTTAGATTCTGCATTTAGTGAACATCCGAGGAATAACAGTGTTACAAGTGTCTGTATATTTGTGACTTGATGACCATATCCTTGCCTAATTTCCATCGCTAAGGCGTCTATGATCCTTTCCAGTATGATTCATATTACTTGAGGAACCATTTGAAGTCTGTTTTATAAATCACAAAATGTATAAATAACATATATTAAAAATATTAATCCTAACAATAAAGGAATGTTATAAATCATAAAATATCACGATTTACAGTAATTAGCTGTTGTGTTTACTCAATATGTAGGATATGACATGCTGTAAGCTCGGTACGGACGGAGCATGTGCGATATGAGAGTGATGTATGGTGTGTTAAGTAAAGAGAACATTCCATTACTTCAGTGTGTTGCTTGATTATTCAACAGTTAAAAACACTACAATAGTGTATTTACTCAGCGGATGAATACTCACCAAAAACGAGAAGTAAGACTAGAGCATCGCCTGCCTAAGTCGCTACTTGCCGACATTACACATTTTATCTGTGGTGTTGTGTTCGCTGTTTGTGAAAGTTTCATTATAGACTGAATTCATTCAAGCCCTACAATGCCACCAAAACGTTCTGCAAGTTCTACAGCTAAAATAGTGTATAGATACATATAGCGTCCCTACTTCGCGGATTTTCGTTTATAGCGGGTGGTCCTGGAACGTAACCCTTGTGATAAACGAGAGAACACTGTACAGTAAACTTCTTGTCATATGTTCATATGTTCATAAGCAAAGCAGAGCAAAGCAGTAACACCACTCAACCATCACTGTTTCAGTCCAGCCTTGGGTCCGCACTTTATATTGCTATACTGCTTTAGAGGATCAAGACTTAGCATATAAGGGGTAAAATTGAAAAAAGTATTTTTTGTTGGAGTTTAGAAAAAGGTTCCTTTATCCAAGCTTTTAAGTCTTCCATTTAACCTAACTGCTGCTAAATCTGACTGAACAGAATAACACTATATCATCACCAATGCATATGATCGTCCTTTGAGCCATTATTGTCATGCAAATGTTGCAGCCCTGTTCCAGAGAAAAGAATGCTTTCCTCTCTCTCTCTCTCTCTCTCTCTCTCTATAGCTCTTTCTCTTTTGCTCTCTCTCTCTCTTACCATCTCCTACCATCACACCTCAGACAGCTCTCCTGAGTGGACTCCTTCCTCTCTATTCAACTCCAACATCCAGTCCATCCGCTTTACAGCAGCTGTGATTGGCAGCTAATTAATCATGATTGTGTGAGCCTTGCAATTTTAGACTTAAAAAAAAATTGTTTCTATTACAGCACAAGAAAGTCTTACTTGTCTGTCTTTAGCTAAAGTGGGAAATTGAAGTTGCATTTACTGATAATCAGACATGAATACACACACACACACACACACACATGCACAAATAGGCATGCACAAATGTCCTGTCTGCGAAAGATAATGCTGTTCCGGTGATTGATGCACCATTAGCCAGGTGCTATTTTCTGAAAAAGGTTGCCCAGAAATCGATGGCATATGTGATTAAGGGGAAATAACAGAAGAGAAAAAGTATGAATACTTAGAAAGGAAGACAAAACGGGGAAAGGATTTACAGTAAATACAAGGGACAATAGAATGGAAATATTGCAAGATATATGAGCTTAGTCAGTTGAAGTAACTTAATCCAAAGTAGCCACACCCGTGAAATCTGTTTTAGATAGAACTAGATTTTAAAATAACTTTAAAGAGTTTAAAGAGTTGCTTAGACGATTTATAGTGGACTGAAATGGCTCAAGCGAAAATATTAGGATTAAGTTGAACAGTCTCAGAAATCATGGCTGCGAAGAATGTATATTCATTCTCAAATAAATATAGTCAGTAACAAAAAATAACACACCCAGACAGAAATTTCGTATCGGCATGCAGCTCTGTTTCAGGCCTATATGTAAATTATTACAGGTGTCATCTAATTTGACACTGGGTCTTGCCACAAAATGGCATAAAAGTGCTTACCCCACTGCCCTATAAAAAGGATCTACTTTTGGGTAGTATACCTGCTGGTGAGAGATCTTATCACCTTAGTACCAAGCTGTCCATACTGCTAAAGTTATTGTGGCTTAAAAAACAGAATGAAGTCAAGGACAGTCAAGGAAAGTCATGACTCATCATACCCAATCATAAGATGCAAGGCGCTGAGCAAAATTCTTAGGCCACCATTAAGTTTGTTAGACCATATGTAATTATCTCTCAGTGTTACGAGGATCCTAGGGATCTTTAGGCAAACAGAACTGGAACCCAATATGTGAGAGACACAGGCTGGTATAGACTAAATTTAACAAGATATTTATTAGAAATCCAAACCAAAATGGGAGTAGAAAACACTCTGAAAATGCAGGAAGTATGTATAGCGTACTGAAAAAATAAACCTTTTTTTAAAAAAAAACAACTAAATAGCATCTACAGGCAAAGGTTTACAGGAATTTGGTGTGACTTTATCAAAAAAGTGAGCTAAGAAGATGTTTTTTTTCTGATTTGAGTTTCAGTTTTAATATTGCATACAAATTTCCGGTGTTGTTTGATTGTATTGTAATAAATAAGACATTATACAATAGACATGGTCATTATACCACTGCTAAAACAATGGTATATGGAATGTAATGGTGTCCTTATACTTTTGCACAGTACAGTAATCAAACCTTTATGGAAAATTCTTTCCTTCTCCTTCATCCTGCAAAAAATGGAAGATTTTCCTCCTGAAAAATGAACTTAACATACCACTACATGCCACTCAGAAGGATCCAAGCTCTTCTGTGGCCCAAATTCTGTGGCCCTCATTAACATTTTCATATTAGAATCATTTTTATGCTATTACATGGTTCTATCCATCCTCTCTAATCCCCTTCAGATGCTGTTTTCCAGAGAGATAGCAGCACTGAGCTGCCCTTTCAGAGAAAAGTGAATAAATAAAAGTCTCCCACATTTCTACAGTCTGTAACTTTCCTCGAGCTGAGTCCTGTCGAGCACAGAGGCCCGGCAGTGACATATGGGGAATAAATAATTTTCCACAAATCGCATCATAGCACCATCCATCACTCCTCCGCTCGCCGATTATTGCAGGAAGTCGCCCATGCCTCTACGTCAGGCCGCACGATTCATTTCCTTTGCGACAGGAAATGAATTGAGGCCACGGTCACTGTCCGGCAACACATGGAAGAGGAGCTGGTCTCGATGTGTCCAGAGTGAAATATATTTCCCATCAGGCCCTGGTCTTTTGACACGAATGAAGAGCGACAGGTGCTACTGCAAGACAGTACACAGCAATGCAAGTCATCATGATGTCATTGTCTACTAATCCGTAACAATTATTAGGGTTCAATTTAACATGTGTGCAAGCAAAAAATCAGTCATGTTTAAAATTAATTTTACCTGCTCTTTGTATTTTCGTCCACTTTAATCCCATGTTCTTAGTATTTATTCTTATTATATGTGCCCTTATTGCCAAACTGAAAAGTCAGTCTTTGAGTAGCACAGATGTCATGAGACCTGCTTTACAAGGTTGTAATTCTCCCCTCCCCAAAATGTTGGCTTACCCTCCCAAATAACCATGCCTTGTTAGTTTAAATCGTAGGTTTTCCCTGTAATATACAACTGCAATGCCCGTCTTGGACTTTGACTCACTAGGACCAGGGGGTGGCGCTGTTGCTCAAAATGTCCCTGAAACCTGAAACAAGCGCTAAATGTCCGTTTTGTGACAGGCTATCGTGCTGCGCTTTTCTAAAATACACAACACTAATTCCTAGAGGCGAGGACAATTTCAACACAAACGAAAAGAGATTATTTGAATATCTGTTAAAAACATTATTTACCCACATGAAAGCTAGCTGGAAAACATTGTCTGTATTTCTGACTGATATTTGGAGAGTAAAGTAATTAAGTCATACTTAATAAAAACTTTGAATGATGTCTCTTGCTATAAAGCAGGCTTACCAAAAAGTTGTTTTTTTGGTAATTATTAGATTGTAAATGACTGTAAAGATGATTCCACTGAAAGCACAGACCAAGTTAAACTCCACCCCTAATCATGGTAGCCTAGGTCACCTAAAGTTTCTACCCATTATTGTAGTGGATTTACTGTAGTGCATTTTTTTATGTCACAATTTCCTAAATGTAATAACATCTGTGCAGAGATTGGATGGAACCCTGGCTACTGATGCAATAATGTGGTGTGGGGACATATTAAAACAGAGTACCTGGATCCTGGCTAACACTTTGAGATGAAAAGTACCTGGAGCACTTAGTACTTATGGCTGGTTTTATCCTTTCCACTATCACAATATTGCATTAATGGTAAGCAATTTAAGCAATTCTTCATGGCTCTTCATGTGAATCATATTTTTCTTTTGATTTTTGAGTTTAAAAAATGATGAAAAACTGTTTTTTTTCTCGTGGGAAATTGACCAGAGCAGAGATGTGAGTCACGCACAATCTACACTGTGCTTGAACGGGAAAATATCAGCTAGTGTGACAGTGTGACCAAGTATAAGCTTTTTTTAAAAAAAATATCTGTCTATTTACTCTTTTCTATTGACTTCCTATACAAAAGCAACACTTTTCTTTTTCTTACAGACAAATCAAAACCCATTAATAAAATATTTTCTCCCTGTTTTTTATACGAATGGCAGAGGTTTCATTTGAACTTTAGGCATCAATACATCATGTATTAAATAAAACATAGGATATGCCATACAAGGAATTCAAATGGGGGTGTCATTTTTCTCCCCATCAAAACTTTGAGGGGCACACATCCTCTCTGCAGAAACAAATCTATGCTATTTACACAGTTATACAGATTTACACATCCAAGTAACAAGAAATACAATCTCAAATCTTAAATAAATCTACAATAACTCTTAATATAATATAATACTTATTGCTACTTACAGAGCCACCATTTTCTTTAATAGACACCAGTCTGTTAGGACATTTCCCCAAGATCTTTACACACCTAGATTGGGGAACATACTTTCTTGTAGAAATAAAGTTCTTTCAATTTTTTTTGAAAGGTTACTCTCATCAATTCCATTAGATTTAAATCAGAGCTCTGATTTGTCCACTTATGTACACCCACCTTCCATTGTTAAAGCTGCTGCATTGTTTTTCTTTTTGCTGTGCGTTTAGGGTCATTGTCATGCTCGATACACATGCTCGTACTCAGCTCTCTAACAGAAGGTGATCGGTATTTCTTAAAACTTTGGGTGTATTAGGTGACCATTTCCACCTTCAATTATAACCAAATGCCCAGAACATCTTAATCCCCACAACATAATGTTGCCCAGTATGGTGAATTTTGGGAGTGCTTGGATTTCAGTTCAACACATTCAAAAAACTTTTGCTACATGGCATCAGAAATGCAAGCTTGACCCATGTAACTGTGTAAAGCTTATGAGGTTGTTGTCACATGCACAGATTGATCAATTTCAGAATATGGGTTTGTAAGTTCTTTAGAGTTGCCACTGCTGTCTCCTAGATCAATCCAATTTAATACATTCACAATACATTCTACTTCTTAATAATGCTCAGAACAATGCTTTACGAGATGGCGAAATGTCTTAATCTATCCAACAATTCAGATTCTTACCACTTGCTTTTGTGCTGAATTCCAGTTGGTTTAACCAGTGGGTTTTGCATGGACTAGGCAAACCTCAGACAGAGGAAAAAGTCCATTAAAAGTGTCATCAAACATTTTGAGAAGTTTGGTATCACAAAAGTACTTTGAATATTTTACACTGTTACATTAGAGAAGACTTTGACATGTCTCCTCTAATGCACTTGCATAGCCTCTGTTCCAAGAAGGACGAGAAATCACAGAGTGGAGAGGTGAACAGGATAATAATGGAGGCAAATGAAGGTATCTAACACCATCTGAGTCTAATAAGACAGATACCATGACTAAATCCAAAATTAGTTCCATTTACACTGGCCAAATTCAGATATTAATAGCACTGCTTTAAAATGAGCTGTGGGACAGGACTGAATGAGGTCTATCTAGTTAGAAAATTATTTTGAGTTTATAATATACTGTATATTACGCTTAGTTATAGCAAAGGGTAGACTTTTGTGGGTGCATTAGGATTATAGGTCTTATAGGGCTTCAATTTTGAGTTGAGAGTGGATTGACTGTCAGTTCCAGCTGTAGTCTGGAAACACGATTTGGATATTTGAAGTTCACCACTGGCATATGTAGGCCAGAATAATGAAATAAAGGTAGGTCATCACTAAAACACGCTAGATTTACATTCAGAAGATGGCAGATGGTTTTATCCACATCAACTCACAGATGATACAGTCTTACAGCGGACTTATTGGCAACTTGCCAGTGCTGGGACTTCAACCATCTGGTCAGTAGCCTTGTACCTGAACCATTTACATTTAGGTCATTGCCCAGCGCACCAGTGGCCTATAGTAAGGAAAGGCATGTTAGTGATTTTAGTATGTGTGCAGCAATATTTTGTTATAGTTCTCAAGTCTAAAACAGGGTTCTTGGTCTCAACCTTATTTGAACTCGGTCTTGTCTATGTCTAAGGGTAAGATGGACTCAGAAATTGTTGTCAAGACGAGCCGAGGCTAATGCATCCGTCTAAGGTAATGTTAATTACAATTAGAATTTTGTTTCTATCGTTATTGCAAACTTTTTATGCGCAATGTGAGGTATCACCAAAGGACAAGATTTCCACAATTGCATTGTGTATGTCTGGCTGGTTACCCATATGGAAACAGATTTACATTTTTCACATTTGGCAACCATAACAAAAAAATATCAAAAATCAGCTTGCATTATAGGAAACATATTTGCAGTTTCAAATACAATGTATATTATATGCATTGCCATTGTAACATTATAATGTTCTATGATCCTTATACTGAAAAAAACTGCATCACATCCCCATACTTTTACAGTAGTAGTATTTTCTCTCTGTCTGTGTCTGTCCCAATAGATCAATGCTACTGCTTGATTCTCTGGTTGCTTGAATGGCTCTGACTGGACGCATGCTTCTGAAAACCTTTATCATTGTCTTCTGCTGCTTTCCGGTTGGTAAACACTTGTGTTGTGAAAGCTAAATCTTTTTTTAATGTGCAGCTTAGCAAGCAAATGCATGGATTAGTTGTAACAAATTGCGTGAGCTATTGCCCTGAATGTTAGCATTCCGGATTGAAACCTATGCTGTGTCCGAATAAATACTTTGAAAAAACTGGATGGAGCTGTTGTCTTTAAGCCAGAAAAAAATAATTGCTAGTAGGAAGTCTTAAGTTGGTGTGGAGGAGCTAACAGAGTCCCAAAGTTTTTGCAGAACTTTTACATTTAAGAAAGTCACAAAATTTATAAAAAAAATATATAAAAAAATATTAATTCTAACAATAAAGGAATGTTAGAAATAATAAAATATTACTATTTACAGTAAATAGCTGTTGTGTCTATTCAATGTGTAGGATATGACGTGCTGTAAGCTTGGTACGGACGGAGCATGTGTGATACGAGAGTGATGTATGGTGTGTTAAGTAAAGAGAACGTTCC
>JAVSBV010015592.1:0-12326 GCA_033117975.1 Parotocinclus spilosoma | reverse complement strand
TTTCGGTACTTTAGGATTTGGTCCGAATAAGCGGCTGGTCCCATTAACCGGTGGTCCTATTAACCGGAATCGACTGTGTGTATATATATATATATATATATGTAATGTCATTAACAGCAGACTGAAACAAGCAAACAGCTACAAAGTCCTCAAGGTTTAGAATGAGCTTAGAAACCAACTGTAGTCTGATCTAATTATGTCTGAACCACCAGAATGAATCATAAACACCAGTAAAACCATAAACACCAGACATTTGAACCAGCAAAGCGCACATTACTCGTTAAACACAAGTTAAAAGAAACACATCACTGTGGTAGTTCTACTAATGCTGGCCCGTAAAAACAACTAAAGGAGCAACAACATATTAGTACTACATTTCCCAGAATGCTTATTACATTCTTGTGTGAGAGCATTCCAAAATGACTCATGTTGTTCTGGTTAAATAGTTAATTTATCCCAAAGCACCAGTTTATGTACCAATACTACATTCCCCAAAATGCCCAGTTCAAGAGTTTATTATAGTACCAAAGGGTAGCACTGTTGGGACTGTTGTGGACTAGCAAACACACCAGTACTACAAATGTAATATTCCAAAGACTAAAGGTTCCAGTTCCAGCAGAAAAGGTACTAGAGGTTATAGGGTGACCTGAAATTCTTTTTTTTCTGATACTGGTTCATGTATCACTACTACATTTCCAAGAATGACTTGAGCTTAGTTTTAGGACACGTATATATAAAGTGTGTTAAAACATAGTAGAATCCACTAAAACTGAAGCAGTAGTATATTATTAAAGATAACCGTAGTCTAAAGTTAGAACTGCAGCCGTGCAGAATCGACACTGACCCCTTTACCTATGACACTGAATGGGAATTATTGACAGAATGTAATTCTAATGAGCAGAGATAAAGCACACACACAATGCACAGTCACCAAACATCTGTTTCTCCATAAATACACACACACACACACAGCTTTTCATTTCTTTGTCACCACGAGAGACGCAGTGGTATAATGGTAGTAACATATATATATATATATATATATGTGTGTGATGTATATGTGTGTGTGTGTGTGTGTGTGTGTGTGCAAAGGGATTAAAATCAGCACCGTGTAATTATTTTAAATATCCCAAACACACACATGGGGTCGTCCTCAAGGACGGAAATCCAGTTCACAGAAAATGCGTATCCAAATTGGCTGTCGAAGGGGAAACATCAAACATCAAACATCAAACATCAAACATGTTCATCCATCAAAGTATGTGAACATTTAAACCGCAATCAAAAAATGTACTATTGAAAAAGTGTCCACACCATGTCCGTTCTGTAACCTCTGTAACCTTACAAACACTGACCCATTAAAAACATTTCAAAGAAAAAAGTTTTCTGACTTCAAAGTCGATATACACAGAGTGGTCACTTTATTAGAGACACCTGCCCTTTCACGATCGGAGCTTCCCTGTATGGAAATCAGACACGTGACCCTGCAGCATAAACGTAAGGGAGCAGGTTTTGTTATCAGCATCTGATCTGGACATCGGTGCTAGACT
The DNA here is from genome assembly GCA_033117975.1 of Parotocinclus spilosoma. NCBI lineage: Eukaryota > Metazoa > Chordata > Actinopteri > Siluriformes > Loricariidae > Parotocinclus > Parotocinclus spilosoma. The sequence continues at coordinate 10,776 of JAVSBV010015592.1, read as the reverse complement.
AACCAGGGCCAGTCTTTCAAAAACTTGAAAAAAAAATGGATGGGTTTTCTTTATATCTAAAGTATGCATGGAGACTGGTGTAAAGACTGGGTGGGACTCGGAATTTAATCGGACCAAAAAATGTGTACAGTATGTAATATCCATGAAGAAACTCTTCGTCCGTGCCATTATTACCCGAAAACTCCGGAGTTTCTCCCCAGCCCTCTACTGCCACCGACAGGTCTTTGCCTAACATTTCCATTTACTCCAAAAAAAAGTCATAAGTTGCCACTTAGCCACAGCAAAAGCACGTCAGATCACACTGGATAAGTTCTTCAAACATTGACTTTAACTGGTGTTCCTACTTACGTGTTCAACACACTCAAACCATCATTCCTTAGCTCGGATGGGCTATAACAGCAGGTGACCAATTAGAGTGTCATTGCTGGCTAGGAGAAACAGAATGGGGAAGACTCCAGTGGGCAAAAGAGCAGAGGAAAACATGGGCACTTCAGATGAATCCAGATTCCTGTTGCACCGTTCTGGTTGGAATTTGGTGGAAGCAGATGGAATCAAGAAGCCGTAATGTTGGGCATCAAAGGTCCAGTGGCGGAGTTGAAAAAATGGTGTGGGGAATAGTTTCTTGTGTCTCTCTCTCACAAACGTGTGTGTCTGTGTGTTTGTGTGTGTGTGTGTGTGTGTGTGTGTGTCTGTGTGTCTGTGTGTGTGTGTGAGAGAGAGAGAGAGTTTTCTTAAAAGGAATTGCTGATTGATCAGAATCTAATGCTTTGATATCAAATAAAAAACAAAATAAAATGCCCTCTAATCTCTTGAAAGTTGTTTTCACATTTCAAACGGTTCAGTCTGAATCACGCTGACTGACCATCTCTCCCAAATGATCCACTTTTTCCCCAAAATGGAGACTGACAGACAGAAAAACGCCCTGAAAACCGGCATGGCTGCACTCATTCTTATCCTTGTCTATTATCAGGGTGATTCAGTGAGGGTCCTCAGAGCCTGCTCCACAAAACCCCACTGCTGTCACTCATCCAACATCAAAGAAGCCAGGCACGGAGAACCACGAGTTCAGCTAGGCGAAAATCAAAAGCCAAGGCAGCCGGTGTAAATCATGCATCTGAGAGAGTAATAAAACCAAACATTTACTAACGTTGACGTTTTCTGCTTAAGTTATAAAAGAGCAGGTGAGAGAATGACGAGGGGAGGAATATTGGTAAAGGAATAAAACTGAAACATTAAAGATGTAATGAGAGGCATTAAAGATCGAGAACGGCAGCGTTAACACAAAGATGATGTCAAAAATTCAGTTCTTTAAAACCTAATGGCAGACAAAGATCTGTCCGTGTTAGCTCGTTTCACGTTAAACAACAGAGTGATAATGCTCTAAATATTGTATTATTAAGAAATGACACACACAGCTGGGCACCAAACCTCCCATGATACTTGTTTGGCCTTTGGCGCAGCTTGTGCTCTCCTGACTCAGCCTTGCCATTTAATATTTGGTGAGTGGATGGGAGGAACGAAAGTACTCATTTAGAAAAAGAAAAGAAAAATTTTCGCTTTTTTTTTTACCAAGTCTTATGTCAATTATGGTAAAAATGAGAGAATTCAGCATCCCAGTGATGTTGGTACAAACATTGGGGCTCCTTTACCTAAAAGAACTGTCAAAAAGAACAGATAACTGACGACGTCAACAAATTGGTTATTATTTACCAATTGAATGATCCATTTAAAAAATGATCCCTTTTAACAAAACAATTCTTCTCTTTTTACACGCTTCGAAACATTAGCTCTTTCCACGTCTCTAATTGGGACCAAAAACAAAAACAAAAAAGGTCTTTGCAAAACTATTTACTGTCCACTTTATTAATCAGATGCAGCAATCGATTTGTTTTTCTTTTCACCCTTGTGGATGTAAAGCTTAATTCTTTTCCCCTCGAGGCTTCATGCGTGTGCACTGGCGTGTAAACAATTGTGCATGAGCGTGTGTGTGTGTGTGTGTGTGTGTGTGTGTGTGTGTGTGTGCCCACGTGCCGGCGTTTCTAAGAGCAGCGAGGTATTATGATTGATTTCAGCACACAGCAGCAGGTTTGGCCCCAGCCAGTATAATTGCGCGTGTTTCCTCCTGCTGGTTCTCCTGCTGCGATGAATAAGGCATCTCTCATCTTCGCACGACGGCCTTCGGCTCAGCCGGCACCTCATCCTGCGTAAAACGGCGCTTTAACAAAACTGAACGGGATCCCTGATCCTGCTGAATTGTCTTTAAGCCCAAACTCAGACGAATGTTGAAGGCTTATGGAAGAACAGTTTAAGCGTCGGGGCCGCAACGCTGTGTTCATGACGAGCTTCAAGGACACGAGGACCGAAGCTGACCAAGCAAACAACAATCTGAGAGTCCAAGGTCAGGAAGCCTGGATGATCTAGAGACTTTGTGTACTGAGGAGAATCTCTTGTACCAAGTGCAGTTATGTTGGCTTCCAGATAATATAGAAGCTTTGGTACTCGTACTCGTTTCACAGATTCCTACTTATTTTGCAATAAAAGAACAGAAACACAAACATGACAAGAAGTTATCTCTGCCAGCCCAAAGATCGGCGAGATAAACAGAATGTAGCACCGACGCGCTGCAGATAAGATTTCCTCGTGTGCTCTGGTATTAATATTTGTGAAACGTATCTTGCAGCTCTCAGAAACCACAGTCCATGATTTAACCATATAAGCACAGAAGAACAGGGCTGTGGTGCCTCTGTGGATCACACTTTGGTCTATCGCATCAGAAGCTCCTGGTTTTAATGAGCTGCTGCGTCTGAACTTCAAGTCCTCAGCTCAAGCCACTTTGAATTGTGCGGGAAAATGCACAAGCAAAACGTAAAGGAACGATAAAAACTTATTTGAATTCCATGTTTAAATGTACTATTCTGTCATTTCAATTTCCATTCAGTCTGCTATTTTCATTTTGCTCCATAAGAATATTCCCACTCAACTCAGCACTGGTCCGAACCAAGTGTGTTTGACCACTGCTGCTCCCCTTATTTAGTCACATACGTGTGTGGTGTACCTGTCATTATTAATCCTTGCCCCAAAGCTCTTGGCATCTCGAACTGGTTTGTCGAACATAAAACCAATACAGCCCTTTTGGATGAGATGGAACAGGAAATTCACCTCATGGATTTGGAGACGACCAGTCTGCATCAATCACGTAATTCCATCATGTCAGTTTGGACCAACCATATGATCTCAGCAACAAAACCCAGCAATCCTTCCATGATCCTGACCAAGCACATCTGTAGAACACCGAGCTATATCTCTCTAAACCTCTATCGGATCCAGATAGCGCACCTTTGCACCATTTTCGACAGCACCTGTCAGACTTGTCTGTCTGCAGCACTAATCCATCACCCCCCCCCCAACACTGGGGTGAGGAGGAGAACTTAACCTTTCCTGTAGCAGTGCCGAGTCAATGCAGCTCCCCAGACTCCCCCAGAGCAGGGCAGCCATCCTTGCCGAAGCTCATTTGGTTTTGTTAAACCTGATTTAACAAAACTCTACCAAATGGCCCTTTGCTCCAGCTAAATTGAACGAGCAGGTCTAAAAATAATCCTCGATTATGTGCAGCCCGGAGACATCCATGTTAGTCAGGGAAGGGAGCGAGGACGAATTCACACAGTACATCTTCATCAACCTCAGACTCAGGGTTCTGGTTCTAATAAAACACCACAGCAAGGACAAACAGGCTATTTACAGATCATATTAGGAGACGGGTTTTTTTTCTCCCTTTTCTTAAATGCAGGCGTGTTCCTCCGCAGGTGCATTCAGGTGCAGAAAAACCTGCGTGGAGACTCACAAGTATGACCTAGTCATGCTAATAGCGTTCTGTTTCCTGTGGATAAACGACCTCGTCACCACGGCAACACACGTTACGCTCCTAAAAACAAGAGGTGCATCTGAAATCACACCCTGTTTACTTACTATTTAGTGTACTATTTAGGGTGGCTGCCACTTTGTAAGGTTCGATTCCCTATATAGAACACTACCTTGTTACCCACAATGCACCAGAAAAAGAGCAAAATATCACAAAATATGATTTAAAGGACAAACAGTTGTTAATAATGTGTTTTATGGTAAAAATGGTGTATTAAACATTTATGTATCGTTCATGGTTTGAGTCAGACAAATAAGTCAAAGTCAAATTTACTTCTATAGAGCTTTTTATAACGGACAATTGTCTCAAAGCAGCTTTATAATATTGTATTATCTTAAAAGGCCAATCCCAAATGCAAACCTAAGGCGACAGTGGAAAGGAAAGACTCCCTGAATATAGAAGAAACAAACCATGGGGGGACCAAGACTCAAAAACAGACCTAATTTTGCATTTTCAGCTAAATTAAAACATCGTTAAACTATTATTCCTCTGTGGCCAGAATGTTTAGAGTTTTAATGTAGTTTTTTAACCCTAACTGGTTATATAACTGGTAATATTTTTGTTTCCTATTGTAATCTGTTCTAACTTTTAAGACCTCAGAGGTTAACCCATTAACTGCCAATTTTTTTTAAACATTTTTGACTTCATTTCTGTTCGCCTACATCCCATTCCATCCCATCAGAAGGGCGAGTTAAAGCGCCCAATCCCCAAATGGGAATCATGGTTTTTAATGAGTTAAATTAAACCGACGTTGATCTGATGGACGTTTAACATCAATCCAACACTTAGAAGATTTTTATAAGCTTTCACAAAACTAAAGGAACTACAGTCTTCTCAAAAAGTTTTGGGACTCTGGTGAAATGATGTTTTGTTGATTTTCCAAATATAGGAATAAGATATTTTACACAGCCAGAAAAAATGACTACAAACTTTATTCTTCTTTAAATGCGGCAGCAGTGTTCCGCCCATTCTGGCTTACTGATTGGAGGCTTGCTGGTTAAAACCCCAGGACCGTCAATGTGCCAAGGTTAATCCCTTCAGCAAGAGCCTAAACTGTTTGACCTTTTTTCTGTCTTCACTGTAAAACCAACTCTCACATAAATAAATGGAAAACTATTCATGTGAAAATGTGGCTTGGTTGTTAAGTTTCTGCATTATGGGTTAAATTACGATGCTGTGCAAAAGTCTTAGGACACCATTAGAGTTACAGCAATGATCTAATGACCATATATGACATACTGGCACCACGGTGGCTCAATAGGTAGCACCGCTGACTCACAGCAAGAAGGTCCCAGGTTCGATCCCAGTGTGGAGTCTGCATCTCCTCCCCATGTCGGCGTGGGTTTACTCCGGGTACTCTGGTTTCCTCCCACAGTCCAAAGACATGCGTGTTAGGTTAATTTGGTGTTTATAAAATGGACCAAAGTTGTCGGGTGAGCACCAGCTTGCCAGTGTAGATTAAGCGGAAGATGGATGGATATAACATACTTCTGATGACTGGACCCAAAACTGTCACATGGATTCATCACTCCATAATCCTCTTTTCCACTGATGTTCATTCCAATCTTTGTGAGCTTTAGCATATCTTATCCTTTTCACCCTGTTCCCCATACGAAAAAAGTGGTTCCTTGCCTGCTACCCTGCCACAAAAGGCCTGATTGAGCTTGCACTGACAGAAGAAGATGCTGACGGCTTCCAGATGCTGCTTTAATACTAGAGTGTAAGGGGAGGTCCCATTAAATACTTACTCTAACCAATAAAAGCTGTTTCCAATATTGCCTAGAAATGTATTGCATTTTTGTTTTGCATTCTACTTATCGTTCAACTGCTCAGCTCGAAAGCCACATCCACAAAAAGTCATCTCAACTCACCACAAGTCGTCTGCATTTGTGGCGCCAACAGAAGTCGGGGGTTTGTAACGAGTCTCCAGATCTGCCACAGATCAGCTGAAATGACCCAGTCTACTAGCCCTGCGATATTTTGACGTCTTACACTTGAAATGTTTACAGTTTGGCCACATAAGAAGAAGCAGCCTGAGTGCGCCCTCTGCTTTTAACCCAGGATGTAGTACACCCCCGGGGTCACACCTTACATGCAGCAAGATGACGGTGAATCATGAAGGAAGCTGCCAGGAAAATGTAAGCCACGGGTCAGGCGGCCGGGCGCAAATGCGTATTAAGGAGACGTTGACTGACAGCTATTGCCCGGGGGCAAAGGGGGTAGCAGATGAAAGAGTATATTTTCACCGTGTCATGCCCAGTGTGTCCTGTTAAACTGTCAGTAATTGGCAGGAGCGGACTGAAAAGACTGATCACTGGAATGCATAATGAAAAACTCGAAGCGTTTCCAAAGCAGAATCTTTAGTGTAACGGTGCGATAAGAAGAGCATTCCTTTAAGCCAGCGCACAAGCGTTTAAACATACACAAGACAACAAAACGTTACAGATTCGACGTGCAATCAGTGGCATTAATAATGTCACCGTAAGCCTTACTACCAGGTGCATAAAAATCAAGCATTAGCACCACAAAATCTCAGTCCTTTACAATCACACTTTAGAAACTTTCAAATAAAAGCCGTGTCACTGCATACTACAACTGATCAGACTGCAGGTTGTGAGAGCCGCCCGGGGCAGTGTCCCTACAAGCCCCATTTGTCATCGAAACCAAGCAGAAGAGCAGCACCTCCATATTAACGTCTAGGGTCCAAGATCTACAAGCTTCTAAAGGGGATCATTTGGGTGAGCGGCTAATGCTAACCCTATTGTACAGGTACTTCTCAATATACGATGGGCATCCGTTTGGAAAAATCCATCGTATATTCTGTATACAGTGACACCAAAAGTCCCAAAAGGCTCGTCAAGAACTGAGAACTAGCAAATATTTCCTGTAAGGATTAATGTGAATCTGTTCCAGATCCCCACAAACTCTCCACTGTATAAAGCATTAGATGAATTGATATAGCTGTGTTGTACAGGAGCTCCCTGATGGTTATATGTTCTGACAAATCCATCATCATTTATATTTATCATGAACTGAGGAGTGGGGTGAAGGTTCATGTTTAAAACCTTAACCTACAGTTCAGCCAAATTCATGAACACAAAGCTTCTTTTGTAATAAGGTGTTGAAAAAGCTCATGGAATTTATTGAGTAATGGATTGAAACAAAAACTAACGGCAAAACATATTATATTGGTGAATTCCCCTTCTAGCTATGCTGCTATAGTAGTGCTGCCGGAGTTTCATGCTGCACATGGCATAAGTGATTGATAATAGACTCTGTGCTGCTAACTCATAAGTAACTACATTTTCTCTTTTCTCTCCGAGCTGATGTTCCGGTACCAGTTCCAGCACCACACACTTGATCCTCCACCTCAGCATCACTCTACTGGTCTTTATCAACAGAAACCAGTCCCACCAGAGTGCAGGAACTCCCTCAGCCATTTAGTTATTAGGAGACGATGTCCCTCCAATAACTAACCTCTGAGGACAAATTTTTCATTATTTAATTTAAATTGTATTATTTATTTAATTTTACTGTTACTAAAACTTCATTATTTTAATTAACATCTAGGCCACCCAAAGAGAACGGGTCCCTTTTTGAGTTTAGATTTCCCATGGTTTCTTTCTTCTATATTCAGGGAGTTTTTCCCTTCCACTGTCGCCCTAGTCTTGCTTAATTTGGGATTGGCTTTTTAAGATCATATAAGATTATAAAGTTGCTTTGAGACAATGCTCCATTATAAAAAGTGCTATAGAAATGCATTTGACTTTGATTCAGAGCACTTGCATAGCTGCTAATGCTAACTGCAGCCTGTGTTATGGAGGATTCTGTTCTTGTTTCTGTTTTCCTTTCGGTTGGCTGTCACTACAACCCTTTTAAGGATCCATGGGGACTTTCTTAGGGCTTATTTGCACTACGAATACAGTATAGATGTAAAAATAAAGAAAACACATTATAAACACAAAAATAGAGGAGATCTGCAACGAACAAGAACTCTTGTCTGAAAGTTCACTCGTACAAATTAAGAAAGTGTTCTGAGTACCAAGCAAAGGATAAAAACCAAGACATTTTTTCCTGGTCAAAACATTCAGAGCCGGTCGAGAACCGAGATAAAGCTTATTTTATAATAAAGTGTTAAATATTTCATGTAATTTAAAAAATAATACACTAAAAGTGCAAAACATAACGAATATTGTCGTAACTATGGCTTTTCTTCACTACAATTGCCAGCACTCATTGATCGGATTCCTGTCTAAATTCGATTTTCTGCAGTTATCAGATTATTAAGTGCATGTGAACACACAGAATCAGATTTTAAAGATCTGATTTCTAGGCATTCATCCGATCTGAGCAATCTGCGTTTTACAAAACCACTTAATTAATCAGATAATAACAGAAATCTGATTAGGATCGGATTATTAATTGCATATAAAGGCACTCAGTGAGAGCGAGAGAGGGGAAGAAAGACCTACGGCAGGCAAGAAAGGAAAGGTGACACAGAACACCTTCCAGTTATTAAGCCTGTTGTTAAGAGGCAACTTTATGAGCCCCTCACGTGTTTCCCACTGTCGTGCCGGAGCTCGCTCCATTCACACTGTTGCAGAGCCTGGCCTGTAATTGGAAAGCATGCATCTGCGCACGGCTGCCTCTCTGCCTACAGCCCATAAAATTGAATGTATGCTCTGTGTCCGGAGTTCTGCCTGACTGTGACACATCGTCCTCTCATGGCTGATCACCAGCTTCTATTATTACAACACAGGGCAGGAGTTGGCTGGTCATGAACCTGACCCTCCTTAACGGCCAAAGGATAAAACAGGTTCAATTTTTCCTTACAGACATGGGGAACTTTCAGTTTATCCAGGTGAGAACATGATAATCACACTCCGGGAGGGCAAACTGAAACACTGTCATGTTATAGCAGCAGAATTCGTTTGGTGTTCAACTCATACGTCATAGGAACCTCATACACACACATTACTAGGGGTGGGGGAAAAATTGAATTTTCGATGCATCGCGATTAAACGATTTAACGATTCTGAGTCGATTAACAAATGTCAATAATCGCTAATCGATCACACGTGCATCTGAACATGTAGACCAGCTTCTGTTCTTACACAAGAACTTAAACATTAGCATCACTAACTGACCTCTGTAACATCTATTTTGAGTTGAATATTGTTGAAGGATCCGTTTTTGCTTTATTTGCGACTTTTCTCCGTTGTGTTTCTCTCAGGCTCGCTTTCGCTTCAAAAAGATTCTCGCTTTTGACTTTTGGACCCGATTTGACGGTGTGGGCGGGATCTAGGTACTCATTGGCTGCTGGAGTTGAGCCCCGCCCACCAGCTCATTCGAAAGAACGCCACCTTTTTACCCCGATTGGAAAATGGTCGGTGATAAACATAGGGAAGTGTGTTTGTTTTCTCATATCAGCTTGTTTTAATGATTATGCCTTTTAATAATGAGGCTTAGAGTCAGACTGCTAAACTGAGAAACTTTTTGAAGCAAAAGCGAGACTGAGAGAAGCGCAACTGAGAAAAGGCGCAAAGAAAGCGAAAAAGGATACTTCAAGAATATTCAACTCAAAATAGACGCTTACAAACAAATACAAATATTCTGTTTACAAACCGGTTTTTATTACAAAATAGAATTTTTTGGTTCTCAAAACTTTAGGACCTATTTTGACACCATAGATTTGTTTCATGTAGTCACATGGTAAAGAAAAAAATGAATGGAGATGCATCGATAATCGTTGCCTTCTAAATCGTAATCGTGAGGTGCCTAAAGATTCTCACCCCCACACATTACCCAGTCTTAAAGCGCTTTCGCACCAAGCAGTTCTAGAGACTGATTGGACACCCTATGAAGAAGCATTAGTTCCAGGGCCTTTTATGGTTTAAATCTCTGAACTTCAGAGATTTGAGCCACTCTAATTTTGCCTAGACAAATCTAAATCGTGTTGTAGCTCCTCCGTCACGTACAGGCTCAGTAACGCCCAGACTTCACTATCAGTCCATTCATCTGTCTTTTTTTTTTTATTTTGTATTTTTGCAGAATTAAGCACTGAGTAATGAAGAAGCACGAACAGTGCAAGTCTGTTCTACAGAAAGTCATAAACCATGTCAGAACTCTACTCATGAATTACTCAGCTACTATTACAAAATGGCAGCTGGATGATGAATCCGGATCGATATTTCAAAACGACCCTCCTGAATGTGAAAGCAGCCCCGGCGGATCTAACAAAGGAACACAGCTGGATGTGGAAGAGACGACACGGCATTGAACTGGCTCCATAACGACATAAAGGCCGAAAGCAGGTCAGAAGTTCTAGCTGGAGAATAATGATTACTCACAATGACTGAGAGCAATAAATCAATATCTGGGAATATAATGACAGAACAGCAGATTATGAATCCCAATGTTTCTGACTGCTGATGGTAATATAGTGTTCTGTTTTTTAAACACCGGCCCTTTTCAGTAAAAAAACATCAAAAGCTGCTTTTTCATTTTGCTTATGTACTGTTTACATTGTTTTATATAATTTATTCTAACTAGTAATGAATCACCATTTTAACATCCCACTGTCTCAGAAATCTGAAGTATTTTCCATTTAGATTGGACTTTTTTCGAGTCAGTGTCGTGGATATTTTAGGCAGTAATCCACGGCATCCTGAGGAACTGATGTATGTTTACAGAAACTCACAAAAGTGAGTACACACCTCACAACTAAACTGCTCACAAAATTAGGCGGTTAATTAAGTAATTAAGTCAAATCCGGTTAAGTGGACCACCGGTTAATGGGACCAGCCGCTTATTCGGACCAAATCCTAAAGTACCGAATCAAATCCTATTATATACGT
>JAVSBV010015581.1:0-12326 GCA_033117975.1 Parotocinclus spilosoma | reverse complement strand
AAGGTTTAATAAACATTTAATATGTTACATAGCACGTCCCGTCTTCTAACATAGGGCATGTTTGTTTAATTGGACCAACCGGTTATTAGGACCAAAACAATCCCGTCCCGATGTGGTCCCATTAACCAGAATCAGCTGTAGTAACTGAAACTGTGTGTGTGTGTGTGTGTGTGTGTGTGTGTGTGTGTGTGTGTGTGTGTGTGTGTGTGTTTTCCCTGTAGGTGTTTGTGGAGACGTTGGATAAATGTTTTGAGAACGTCTGTGAGCTCGATCTGATCTTCCACATGGATAAAGTGAGTCTGACTTTTAGGTCACATTAGAATAAAATTTGACATTTAAATGTTTTCTAAGTGTTATTATAATGTATTATTATTATTATTATTATTATTATTATTATTATTATTATTATTATTATTATTATTACGTATTATTGACTGTTTTTCATGCTTTGATATTATCGGTGTTTTTTGGTAATAATTACTATTTATTATTTGTTATTGCTCCTCATTCTTTTTTTATTTTAATTTTAAAAGCTTTATTGGCATGACAAATCTTACATTCGTCTTGCTCATTCTCTCACACCACCGTTCGACCACTGGGGGGCGCTGTTACATCACGGGCGAGATCCCTGTGTGACCTTTCCTCCCTCAGTGGCCGGGCCGGGCGTTAATCCGCTGTACCCGTCTAATCAACGCTTCTTCACTGGCATTTATTGTTTTAATCTCTAATATTTGTTTTCTTGTAATAAAATAGATTTAAATGTATTCTTTTAAAAAAATATATTTTAATTGATTTTATTTGTTATTTTTTATTCTTTCAGCTGTTTAATTTTTTTTAGGATTTTAGCCACTGTTGTTGCAGCATTTCTCTCTCTTTTTATTGTTTTCTTTCCTGTTTCTCCATTCAAGTTTCTGAATTTTTATTTTATATACTTTTACTTTTTCCTCGCTTTTTTAATATTTAAAAAAATATTTTTGCTCACTCGGGTTTAATAAGATCAAATATAAAAAAAAATAAAAAGATAAAGTTTGAGTTTCAGATTCAGATTCTGCTTTTGTGTTCAGTTTCTAATTCTAATTTATTAGGATTTTTTAAAATCTGTTCTTTTTTTTTTTGATGCTGATGATGATTATTAATGATTAAAAAAAATGTTTATTATCTTTTATTATTATTTATTTTATAGTTTATGTTACTATTGTTGTTATTATTATTATTATTATTATTAATGTTATTGTTTTAAATTTGATTGATTTTATATTTATTATTATTATTATTATTATTATTATTATTATTATTATTGTTAATGATAATTTTCAAAAAATCCTTAAATAATATTATTATTATTATTATTATTATTATTATTATTGCTTATTTTTTAATTTTGTCCTTAAATATTATAATTATTATTATTCTTATTGCTTATTTTTTACATTTGGTTAATTGTACTAATATTTTTAATTTTAATAATAAATAATAATAATATTAACATGAACAATATTAGTACAATTAACCAATTGTAAAAAAATAAGCATTAATATTAATAGCAATAATAATAACATTAAAATTAATAATATATGAAAACAATTAATTAATAATGAAATTAGCAATAATAATAATAATAATAACATTTAAAGTAATAATATTAAAACAGTAAATAATAATAACATTCAAATTATCATTTTTTTGTTTTAATGTTATTAATATTGTTGTTATTATTGAATGTTTTAATTTGGTTAGTATTCTTATTATTAATTGTTTTAATATTAATAATTTAAATATTATTATTGTAGACTTATTATAAAATTTATATATTTTGTATGTACTTATTAATAATTAATATTGTTATTACTGCTATTATGCTTCTTTTATTATTATTGTTGTTATTATTATTGAGATTTTATTTTATTACCTTCATTAAAACTTATGTTGCTTATTATTATTATTATTATTATTATTATTACATGAATATTCCTATAATATAATGATTATTGCTGTTATAATTTTTAATGATAGATGAACGTTGCCGTGGTTACCATGTCTCTCTGTTATTATTCTTAATGTGTAAAGATGTTTATCTCAGATTGTGTGAGTTAAAAAGTCGGTTCCCTATTTTAGTTCTGTTTGTTTAAATCAGATCAAAGAAAATGTAAAACCTTTAAAAAAACCCTCAAAAGATTAAAAACTCTTCAACAAAACAAACTAAAATCTCTAAAGTTGTTTTCTTTTATTTTATAGGAGCTTAATCTGTACTATCTTTCTTCTTTTTTCTTTATTATTTAAAAATCAGGCGTCTGTTTTTATTTATTATTCCTGATTTTCCAGTTTTTAGTATTTTCCCCCCACTTAAAAATTTCTTTCATAATTTGTAAATATTTCATAATTATTATCTGAATTTTTCAAATTTCTTTCCTGTTCGTTTTAAAGTCCTGTAATTATTTTTTTTTTACTTTTAATTTATTTAATTTTCCTGTTTTCTCTTTTCTTCCTAATTATTTCTTTATTCTTTAATTTGTTTTTCCAGCTTTTTCCAGTTTGTACTAATATTATAATTTAAAAAATGTTAAAAATATGTTTTAACTACTTTTATCTTATTTTATTTTTAAATTAAAAAAAAAAAAATCTTGATTATGTGTCATTTTTATTTTTCATATTTACAGCCATTTCATTTGTTATTGATTTGATTTTAAAGTTTTTATTTTTGTTTGTTTGTTTGCTTGTTCGATTGTTTTTTTTGACTTTTTGTGTACTTGTATATTTTTCTTTAAATGTTTTCACGTCTGTAAAAATCTGTTTAACACTTTAATTTTTCTTCTATAAACATTATTGATTAAATTAATAAAAATTAGTAACATTTGAAAAAATGAGGAAGACAAAATATTTCTGTTTTTAAAAAAATTATATTAATTATAATTATAATTTAATTATATTAGTTAACTTTAGTTTTCCTGCACTTTTTTTTCTGCTTTAATTTTTTTCCCTTTTTATTTGGTTTCTGTTTACAGCTTTTATAATTTTTTTCCTCTTGCATTTCTCTTTTTTTTATTTAAATAATTGTTTAATCTGTATTTTCTATATTCCTTTTTTTTTCAAATTTTTTTTTGGATATTGTTTAGCTGTTATTATTGTTTTTTTTCCCCCCCTGCATTTCTTCGTTTTTTATTTTACTCTGATTATACGTATAAAAATCCACATTTTTGTTATATTTTATTTTGTTTTAAACTGTTTTTTCCTGCCTATATTTATTGTTTCTGTCAGTTTTTTAAAAACTTTTTTGTGTGAAAATGTTGTTTCCCTTTTAATTTTTTCCCCTTTTTAATTTTATTTTATTATTATTATTTTTTTAATTTATTCTTTTTTTGTTTTTTGTTTTGATTAAATCTGTTTTGCTGGTTTCATTCGTTATTTTTGTTATTTTAGAAACAGAATGTTTTTTAAAATAGTTTTTTGTCCTATTTTGTAATATTTTAGTTTTGTTGTGATCATTTATGATTTATGTTGTTGTTGTTGTGTGTGTGTGTGTGTGTGTGTTAGGTACATTATATCCTGCAGGAGGTGGTGATGGGAGGGATGGTTCTGGAGACGAACATGAATGAGATAGTAGCTCAAGTGGAGCTGCAGAACAGGATGGAGAAATCTGAGGTGAGGATCAGGGCAGCATGTTCATTCGAACCCGGGTTTGTTTATATATACAGTATACATGAGTATGTATACGATCGCTCTGTGTGTGTTTGTGTGTGTGTGTGTGTGTGTGTGTGTGTGTTAATATAATATTTATTTAAAAAGATTAAATTTAAACTCTTAAACACCTGTTCTAATATTTGCTTGTTGGGGCTCGTTATCGTTACTCCCCTGGTCGTTAGGACTCGTTATCGTTACTCCCCTGGTCGTTGGGACTTGTTATCGTTACTCCCCTGGTCGTTAGGACTCGTTATCGTTACTCCCCTGGTCGTTGGGACTCGTTATCGTTACTCCCCTGGTCGTTAGGACTCGTTATCGTTACTCCCCTGGTCGTTGGGACTCGTCATCGTTACTCCCCTGGTCGTTAGGACTCGTTAGGACTTGATCTGGCACCTTGTCATATCACAATGATACAAATCGATCATATAATACCACCACCAGTCACATAGGCTACCACAGCAACCACCTAATGACTACACCATAGTAACCACGTAACAAACAGCTGTACGACCAGAAGGGAAAACATAACAAACACAGAACAATAACGGTTTAAATTTGTACCCAAATCTCTTTATTTATTTATTTATTTTTTCTTTACAGGGCGGCCTTTCTGCCGCTCCGGCTCGAGCCGTGTCCGCCGTGAAGAACATGAACCTCCCGGAAATCCCTCGTAACATCAACATCGGAGACATAAACATCAAAGTGCCCAGTCTGTCACCGTTCTGAGCTCGTAACCATTAACGCCATAAACACCATAAACACCATAAACACCATAAACACCGCCTGGCTTCAAAACGTCTCGCTCTGATTCTCCGTTGCTCAAGAGTCCAATCTGTACCGTGAGGGAATCTTTAACCAAACAGCTGCTTAGAGTTTAGAAACCTAGCCAGCCTGCTAAACGTTGCTCCTGCTAGGATCAAACGTAAATGCTAACCGTCCAATCGCAGACCTTTTTGGGCCAGGCGGAGTATTTTAATCCATTTAAACCTTATTTAATGGATCCTTTGCAGGAACCAACGATAAAACCAAGACGTCACAACGTCGTAACGGCCCAAAACTTGTCGTCATGGCGCCCGCATGTCGCAAAATTCCGCTCTCTTTGTAATTACGATTGTTTTCTGTAAAAGTTTTAGCACCGCCGTTTTAAAACGGGCTGTTAAAAGGTAAAGGTATGAAAGGTGGAGCCACTCCCCACAGGAGTGTGTACAAATCTGTCTCTGTAGAGCAGCCGGAGTGGGAAAAGGAGGGGGGGGGTGCACAAACTTTTGTGTAAGATGCGCGTTTTTGTGTCACTTTTCAGTGATGTGTTTTATTTATTTCGCTTTTTGTCTTTGCTTAATAAAGCGATGTTTTCTTCATTTTTTCCCCCGTGTTCATTATTTATATTTATTTATATTTTATATATATATATATATTTATACTTCTATCAGAAACGAGGCCTCAGAAAAGGGTTCTGATCAGACCGTACGTATTTGATAAAAAAAAAAAAAGATTTATTTGTTTTTATTTTTATTTGTTTAACTTAAAAAACAAATTTTATTCGCTTATTTTATTTATATCGATTATTCTCTTTTGAATATTTATGTTAATTCATTGTTTTATATATTTCTTCATTTTTTAAAAATTTATTAGATTTACTTTTTTCATTTATTTAACTTATCATTTTTATTTATTTGTTAATTTAATCTACTTTATGTGTTCCTCAAATGACTGCATTTATTTTGTTATTATTTTATTGATCTTTATTTTTTTTATTTTTTTTTATCCATTATCTAACTCTTAATCCACACGGGGTGGCGGGCCCACCCGGCAACTCTGGGCGCAAGGGCAGGAACAACCCTGGACGGGGCGCCAATACATCATAGAGCACACACACACACACACACACGCAGTCACACACTAAGGGCCACTTTAGAGACACCAATGAACCTAAGACACTTTTGTCTTTGGACTGACAAAGGAAGGAAACCGGGGTACCCGGAGTAAACCCACACAGACACGGGGAGGACCCAGGGTCGCCCCACCCTGGGATCAAACCCAGAACCCACCGAGCCCCCGTGCCACACCCTTTATTTTTATTTAGGCCAGGCTTTTTTTTATTGCTTGTTTTGCGGATCATATTTAAAAAATATAGATTTTTTTTTTTTGGTATTTCTCGGATCTGCCGCTGCACAAGTGGTTGAAAAATTTTTTTTTTAAAAATAATAATCATTTTTTTATCTTTTCCCGCCCTCCGGTGGAGAGCCAACGGTATTGTTCTGTTCATTACATTTTTTTCCAGATTCACTTTAATTTCCTTGTAGGTTAAATAAATTTAAATAAATAAAGGATTTTTATTTCTTCCTCCTTCCTTGTACTGATTCCACGTCGTCCTCGATAAATTGAAAAGTGCTGAAAAATAAAGATTTATTTTCATATATTTTTTTCCTCCCTCCTCAGTCGATTCTTAAGTAACGACATCCGAGGAACAAACGATTAAAAAAGTCTGGTCTTATTTTTATTTAGTGGAGGCGGAGGTTTGGGTTTGGGTACGTTATTAACGGAAGGAACCAATTCTCTCCTCGTACGAAGGTTATTAATTAAACTTCAGATAATCTAATAAGTAAATAATTCCACTGTTTATCTCATAATGTGTAATAAAAATCGAAATCATGTGACTCTGTAAAGTCATAACGGTATCGCTAACGATAAGCTCGTATCGAAGGTTAGACCTTATCTGATAAAAATGTGCAAACTCACGCATGATCTGCCTGCAATAAATACTCAAATCAACAAGTTTCTGTGTGTGTGTGTGTGTGTGTGTGTGTGTGTTCTCTATACGCTACACAACACACATCACGTAAACCCCCCCAATGCTGCATAACGATGCGTTGATACCAGACTTTGGAACACGACTGTGAGGAGTGGTTTCTCTGTGGTTTATTCACATTCCATAAAAGTTCCACAAATCCCACCCGTTCTCCACACGGGACGGGGTCAGGACGGCAGAGGGTCCAGTCCGGTACCCGTCCCCTCGTCCTCCACAGCTATTGCCTATATAATGTGTGCAGCATGTGGTTTTGCTTTGTGTTTTGT
Source organism: Parotocinclus spilosoma (assembly GCA_033117975.1). NCBI lineage: Eukaryota > Metazoa > Chordata > Actinopteri > Siluriformes > Loricariidae > Parotocinclus > Parotocinclus spilosoma. The sequence continues at coordinate 5,573 of JAVSBV010015581.1, read as the reverse complement.
CTCGTTGTTTAAACACACGGACGTCCAGTCGTGTCTCCTAGCAACCCAAACCCAGTCCAGAGTCCATAAACGGGGACGGGGACGAGACTCTGGGGACGACTCGGGATCAGCAGCTGCGATTCAGAAACCATTCTTTTGTTTTTTTTTTGGTTTGTTTGTTGTTCGTTTGATAATTTATTTACTTTTCACAACTTTTTAAACATTTTTTTAAAAAAGTCTTTTTATTATTTTATTTAATCTATTTCATATTAATTTCGTTTATTTATCTATTTGATTCGCTTTATTATGCATTAATTTTGTGTTTAAGTTTTTTTTTTAATCACTTTTGGTCGTTTAGTCATTGTAATTTTTTCATCTTTTGTATTTTTTATTATTTTAATCTATTTTTTCAAATGAGTTAAGTTCATTTATTTATTTGATTTGATTTATTACATATTAATCTTTAATTTATTTATGTTTATTTTTTATCTTTTAGTGGTATCGCTTACGTAGTTCATTTATTTTATTTATTAGATATTTTATTTATTTCGTATTTTGCTTTATTTAATTATCTTCACTATTTTTATGTTTATATGTTAAATATGTTGTATTTTATTTTTTATTTTATTATAAATCTTTGTCGTTTGTCGAAATCCTGTCGCGTCTTTTCTTTTTAAATTATTTAAGTATTTTTTATTATTTTCATCTATTTTTTTCAAACCAATTAAGTTCAGTTACTCATTTGATTTGATTTAGTAAGGATTAATCTTAAATTTTTTAATGTTTATTTTTTATCTATTAGTGCTATCGCTTACTTAGTTAATTTACTGTATTTATTAATTCTTTATTTATTTCCTATTATGCTTTATTTAATTATCTTCATTATTTATATGTTTATATGTTCAATATGTTGTATTTTAGTTTTGATTTTATTATAAATCTTGGTCGCTTCTTCACATCCTGTCCTGTTTCTGCTTCGTTCTTTCCCAGTTTTCCCAGTAAGATCTCCTGCTCTAGAGGGAACGGGAACTTTAATAAGACGAGGCTATAAAATACTGAACGTTTAAATACTTTAAAGCAGGTTTTGTACCAGTTTGGTGTTGGTAAAAGTTCTGATGAAAGAGCTCATAAAGTCACACAGTGTGTGTTCATATCGTTTCATCTCCCAGTGGGACTGACAAAGTTTAAAACGGCCGCCGTGTAAATCATAAACCCTTAGAAGAAAAGGTTTTCATGACATTTTTTATGGAAATCACATGATTGCCTTTGTTTTGACGTAACACAGCGTGCTTTTTTTTTCAGATAAGAAGACACATGCTAGATAAAGGTGGCCCAGCGACTTTATAGACATTTATTCCGTTTATTATTTACTGGAGTTCGGTAGAAGCTCAGCAATCGAGCAGATCTGTGAGAGAACTTTGGACCTTTTTTGGTGAAGAAAACTCAAATTATAAACGATGATGTCGTTCTTATGTAAGGCGGGTCCTCCAAGTGTAAATAAAAGGTCATGTCATTTGCTTTTTATTTATTAAGTATTATTTTTTATTTAATTATCTTTATTATTTTTATTTATTGTATTATTATGTTGTATTTTCTTTTAAATTTATTATAAATCTTTGTCCATGTCCTGTCACATCTTTTCTTATATTCTATATTTACTTTTACTATATTCTTCTAGTATTTTTAACTGATTTTATTAATTGATATAATCTTTAAGAAAAATAATTTAGTTCCTTTTTTTGTTTGATTTGATTTATTATGTATTAATATTTAATTGTTTGCGTTTTTATCACTTTGTCGTTTTTTTCTTTTTTTTTAAAATCTATTTGCGTTATTGTTTATTTAGTTAATTTATTTTGTTTATTTTGGTTTATTTCTTTTATCTATTTTTATCGTTTTTTTGACATCCTGTCGCGTCTTTTCTTTTTAAATTATTTAATTATTTTTTATTATTTTAATCTATTTTTTCAAATGAATTAACTTCATTTATTTATTTGATTTGATTTATTAAATATTAATCTATAATTTATTTATGTTTATTTTTTATCTTTTAGTGGTATCGCTTACTTAGTTCATTTATTTTATTTATTAGATATTTTTATTTATTTCGTATTATTCTTCTACTGAGGACCTGCATCATGTCTGGTCAGTCTGGAGACCTAAAAAAAGATAAAAACATTTTACAAAGCGACTATAGATCCCAAAATAAGTTAATATTATTCTTTTTTATTATTATCTTTGTTATTTGGTATACACATCTATCTAAACATTTTCTAAACGTATCATTTTGATTTTAAATGCTGGTTATTTTTCAATTTTACAATTTTTAAAAAAATTATATATATTTTTTTTTATTTTATATTATTTTTTAATTGTTATGATCATTATTTATTTCATTTATTTTCATGATTTGTTATATTAATTATATTTTAATTATATTTTTTATGTATTATATTATATGTTTTATTTATTATTTTCTTACATTTTACAAATTTTTTTAAATCACATTCATTTTTTATTCTTTCTTATAGTTATACAATACATTTTTAATAATTTTTATTATTATGATCATTAATTGTCTAATTTAGTTTTATGATTTATAATATTCATTATATTTTTATTAGATTTTTTAAATATAAGATTATATTTTTTATTTATTATGTTTTAAATTGTACTCATTTCTTTAAATCACATTTATTTTTTAGTATTTTTTAGTATTTTTTTATAATTATACAATACTTTTTTTCATTATTTATTTTCACAATTTATTATTTTTATTATATTTTTACTATATTTTTTATGTATAATGCTATATTATATTTTTTATTTATTATTCTTTTACATTTTACAAATTTTTAAATATCATATTTATTTTCTTATTACTTTTTAGTATTATTTATAATTATACAATACATTTTTTTGTCATTTTTTATCAATATTTTTTCTTATTATGATCATTATATATTTTATTTATTTTCACAATGTATTATTTTAATTATATTTTCATAATTCTTTTTATATATTGAATTATATTTTATATTTATTATTTTTTAACATTTTACAATTTTTTTTAAAATCATATTAATTTTTTATTACAAATTGTTTTTTAGAATTATACAATACATTTTGTTGGTAATTGTTTATTATTATTCTTTATTATTGTGATCATTAATTATTTTATTTTATTTTATTTTTTCCATTATTTTAATTATGTTTTTTATATATTAGATTCTATTTTTATTTTATTCTATATGATATTATTTATTATTATATTGATTTATTTTGTTTGCTCGGTTATATTTATGTTTAGTTTAGCCAGATAACTAGAACCCAGCTGAGGGACTTTCCTATTGGACCTGAGACGGGTCCAGGATAAGACCATGATATGGTTACCAGATCCAGACCTGAGACAGGGAGAAGATCAGGCCATGAGATAAGAAGTCTGGTACCAGCTCAGGACCTGGTCTCATATCTCCACTGTACCTGAGATGGACCAGATTTGGAGGCCAGGACAACACGTTGGCCACGTTCCTCAGACCAAACGTTTCCTGGAGAAGTATATCTGAAAGAGGTTGCTTGGATTCAGGCTGAGAAAGTTGGTTCAGTCATCTCATCAAATTCCAGTAAACACCTCCGAAGCTGAGTGAGATGCCCTCTGAACCTGACGTTATCGCCTGGGATGTTAATGGATGATTTATTAAGCCAAGCCGAGGTGAATAAGTAGCAGTGCTGATACCCAGCGGGGTCTCTCCACCATCAGCCTCCACCGTGTCCGCTCGCCATGGGGAAGGGCTTCTTCATTAGCAAGGTCGTGGGCATCGTGGGCATCGTTCTGGCCGCCGGAGCCGTGGCCACCATCATCGCCCTGTCAGTTGTTTACGCTCAGGAAAAAAACAAAAACAACCAAGGCGAGGCGGTCCCCACCTCCGGGGGGCTCACCATGGGACCTGTAGAGACCACGGCCATATCCAACGACCCGTGGCACAAGTACCGTCTCCCTGACACGCTGGTCCCAGACTCGTACGACATCGTATTATGGCCTCGTCTCGAGCCGGACGATCACGGCATGTACATCTTTACGGGGAACTCCAGCGTCTCCTTCAAGTGCGTGAAAGAGACCGACCTCATCCTGATCCACTGCAACAAGCTCAACCTGACCGCCGAGCTCGTGCTGACGGCTCTGGGTGGCGGCCCTGCCCCGGCCATCGCGTCCCACCATGTGGAGACGAGGACCCACTACCTCGTTATTCACCTCGACGGTAACCTCAAGGTAGGAGAATCCTACAAACTGTTCACCAGTTTCCGAGGAGAACTCGCAGATGATCTGGGAGGTTTTTACCGGAGCGAATACACCGAGCATTCGGTCAAAAAGTACGTAAGTACTCGGCGCTAAAGTGTTTAAATATTTCTAAAATATTTATATTTTTATCCGGTATGCACTACTTTTTTTTTTTTTTTTCCTTACTCCTTAAAAAACCTATAAAGTCATTAATAAAAAAAAAAAAAAAAATCCTATTTTTTTCAGTATTTTTTGACCAATTTTCTTTAAATCCACCTTCATTTCTGATTCGTTTATTCACCAAAAAATTGTAAAGTTTGCTTATTTAACTTGGGGGGGAAAAAAAAAAAAAAAAAAAAAAAAAAAAAGTTTACGCTTAAATATTTTATTTATTTACATTCTGTTTATCATGCACTTCTGTCTCAGGTATATTTTAGGAGGGTTTAAGGTTTTCAGAGGGCGTGAGAGCGCTTCCCATATGGCGCTGCCCTATAAAAAGGTCTCTCAGAGGCTACTTTTTTGGGTACGGCACCTCTTGGCGAGAGATCTCTGACTGCTATGCTAGACCTGGATCTGCGACACATTTACACCCAGATGTTACAGCTGGACCTGGAGATCTGGAGCTGGTCCCCAAAATGCTGAATTACTGTTAAATCTGGCAACCGGGCAGCCCAAGAAAGTATTACAGTCAGGAAAATCGAGGCATTCCTGTGTGTCCTTGCTGGGTGGGCGAGCGTTATCTTGCTGAGAGCCTTTTTATAGGGCAGCGCTACAGGGGAAGCACTTTTAACGCCCCCTTGTGGTCAGAGCGCCCCTGTAATGAAGGTTATTGTAATATCATTGACCGTAGGGAACGTTTACGCGTCGTCATTTGGTTGTTTTTGTTTGTCAGGGTGTTGGCCACGACTCAGATGCAGGCTACCGATGCCAGAAAAGCTTTTCCTTGCTTTGACGAACCTGCACTGAAGGCTTATTTCACCATCACCTTACTGCACCCACCAGCAACTAATGCTCTGTCCAACGGAAAGGAAACCGGTACGTCCCTGTTTTTTAGCCTTTGGAATTCGTCCTGTAAGAACACACACAGATGGGTAATGGGTAGGCGCTCTGGGCACACCTGGGTATCATCCCCTGTAGGTCGCTGTGCCACCCGAGTGCCCGCTCTAATTGTTTCTTTATGCACTTACAGCGATATCGGAGCGATACAGAGCATAATAATTAAGCAATAGAACACGAGAGGGAGTGTGTTATCGCGAATAACATCACGGCTGTGATTCGGTCGTAGTGCCGTAGTTTAAATCACAGCCGTGATGTT
>JAVSBV010015562.1:0-12327 GCA_033117975.1 Parotocinclus spilosoma | reverse complement strand
TAACATTACACGTATATAATAGGATTTGTTTCTGTACTTTAGGATTTGGTCCGAATAAGCGGCTGGTCCCATTAACCCGTTGTCCCATTAACCAGACTCGACTGTACTACTAAAAATAAGTTTACCTCTGAGATTAATCAGTTAAAAGTGAATAAGGATGTTTTTGTTTTGATGACGTTTCTGTAAATTCGACTTGCATTCAAATGTAAGATTTTATTTAAAGAAGATTTTTTTTATCATTTATAAATTATTTATTTCTAGACACTCACCCTGCTGTCTCCTGCTTCAGCTCTGCTTTAGGGGGGCAAGTTTCTGGGGTCAGCGGGGAATATTTAGGCAAAAGGGGAGCGAATGGAACGCCAACTCCTCTACCCACCCCTGCAGGAGGTACCACAGCTCTCCCGAAACCAAGGAGTCCTCGTCCCCCGATGCTGAAACACAAACCACTGCACTGATAATACACTGCTCACAAACATGAGAGGATATTTCAAAATGACATGGAAACGACAAAAAGGACGCTTTTGATTTGATTATATTAGATCAACAGAAGAGCAAATTAAATGCCAAAGAAAGTTGTTCGATTATGCAAATGAGATAAAAACTCAATTAAGTGACATATTAAAAGAGTGCCGAGTGCCCCCGCAATGTGTTCAGTAGGGCATACGGTCACCCAAGAGTGCCAAAACACACAGACAGTCATGGGGCATGGACAGGATCAGATTATCCAGCAGTTCTTGTGGATCCTTTTTATATTCATTTTGAAATATTATCTCATTTCGTAATCACCAATATAATAATAATATAATAATAATAATCATCATCCTCCTCATCTTTACCTGCTACCATGCAGTGACTCTCCTGCCCCACGTGCTGCAGATCTGGCAGGAGTCAAATGAGAGGGAGCGTCTGGAAACCCTTTAAAGAAAGTCAAATTAATTTAGAAGTTATTTGCATAGTTTGATTGTATCCTGCGTCATTTCTATCACTCTTAAGCTTTCGTTATGCGCCTTTCCATTATAATAAAACATTTGACCTGCAGTCGCAGCTCTTCTGCCTCCTGCTGTAGTCGCTTCGATGCCCATTCCTCTAAACATGGACACCAGGGACGATCCCTGACCTGGAATATCAGCCTGAACATGCACCCAGGGACGAGCAGACAGACATGAAATGACACGGCCAGACAAGCAGAGTCAAGCCCAGTTTTGACGTTTAGGTCTGATTTTGATTACCTGAACTCTAGGTGGAGCTTCGTCCCGCTCCTCCTGCAGACCGGGTACTACTTCAGCAAGCTCCACCGCTCCGCTTGTACCTATTCCACGACCCACCTGATATTCCTGTTGGGATGCAAGCAGCCCCCTGGCCCTGCCAAACCCCAGATCCTCCACAGACAACCCCGTGCCTCGAGCAAAGCTCAAAGGAGCATCCGTCCCTAAAACCGGGACGCCCCGTCCAAAAGGGGACACCGGTGTGTCTGGCCCAAACGCTCGACCCCTCACAAACAGCTCCTCCTGAGCCACAGCGAGACCCCGAGCCCGTCCCGTCACAGGCTCCCCGGGGATCAAAGCCAATCCTCGAGCTCGCCCTACAGCTGGTTCGTCTGCAATCAGACATCTGGCTCGTCCTAAAACAGGCTCGTCTGCGAGTATGTCCAAACCTCTGCCACGCAGTAACGAGGGATCATCCCGGAGCAGCCCTCGACCGCGAGACGATGACAACTCGTGCCCTCGCCCTGCACCGGAGAGTCCAGCCGGTTTACTCGGATCCATTTCTCCTCAGCAAATATCTTAGTTTATCTAAGGAATCAAACAGGCAAGATGACATGTAGATTTCATTGCAATATATGATCATTTACTCTGAACAGCTTCTAAATCACAGCAGCATCTTAATAGGCTTTATTTGTTCTTGTTTTGTTTTTTTATTTACTACCCCATTCGTATCATTATTGTTGAACTACACTGCTCAAAAAAATTACGGGACCAGTATAGTTTAAGTTTTTTGAAATATTACCAAATAACTCAAAGTTCATAAATAAAACGGATACGTTTTCAGAAGCATTTACAACGTAAATAAGTCGGAGGTATCACAATCCTACTACTGCTTCACTTCATAGGGTGCCTAAAACTCAACCTCACACTAAATGTTACAGCGCACACATGTGCGCTAATTACGGAGGTCTAACTAAGGTGTGCGAATTGGAACGCAGCCGAAAAATGACCGTTAGTGTGAACGAAACATATATAATAAAGACATATATTTCATTGCGAACTCGAAAATGAATCTAAAAAGCAAAATGTAAAGAAAATTACTCCAAATTCATACAAACATTCCCGAGTTTTAGAATTCACTATTACCAAAAAGCTTAAGATAATTCCGTCGTCAACCGAAGACACTGCCTGGTCTTGCCAGTTGCTCAAACATGTTTTTAAATCACATTAAGCTCAATTATTGTGACAAATTAAGAAACGTTTACAAACTACTCAAATGTTCGTTTCTAAAAGTACACCTACTGACCTGCTAACACTTTGACCAAACCGTTGGTTGTGTCCCAATCGCATACTACTGCACTAAATAGTGGATCAAAACGTGACCGTGTCCTAACTGCTTAGGCACACTATGTAGCACAGCGACGTGCCCTCACATCTATGTGATGAGACACGGCCCTGGTTAACGCGCCCACGTGCTCGTTCAGTTGCTGTTACTGACCTGCATGGAAAAATAAAGCCTGTATCAAATTAAAAAAAAACGACATTTTAGAAAACAAACTAAGTAGTAATGCTAAAAAACGTTTACGTACCTTAGATTATCAAATTAAAAATGGAAAAGAACCTATTAGATACAAAACATTTACTGCGCGGTATCAAGCGACTCTACTGACCCGTTTTACTAAACCACACAATGTTCCCTACATAGTGCACTAAAACAATAAAAGAGATTGAAAGTGGCCCCTCACTATGCTCGAATGTGTTACTATCCAAATAAAGTATCCTAGACTGTATAATAATATACAGTTTGTGCGGAACAAGGAATTAGTAGACATTTAGATTTCAAAATTGAATTCTGACGAGGACAGAGCTTAAAGTTGCACTCAGCACTCTCGTGTTATGTCCCAATTGCATCGAAAAACATCGTTTAAAACTATATAATGGTTCTTTTTGAATCAAAACCTCCTTCTAAAGAGGTTCTACCTGCACTGTGAGGTTCCACGGAATGAAGGGCCAAACCACAGGATGCTTTAGAGTGGCAAATAAAACAAAGAATCTGGAATATATCCATGGCCGACACACTGTGATTACTTTATGTTCATTATACTACAAACACTAAGGTCTGCTATTTTAATCAGGCTCATATTAAGCTAATTTCGAATCCATACAAAATGGCAGTTGAGTCACCATCCACGCTGGTGAGTCATTATGTGCACTGACCAATGAATAATGTCATGACTCATAATTTGAACAAAGGGAAACACTGGACTGAAGTCCTTTCACAAGCTGAGTCTGACAAACATCTCCACGAGAGTTTGCCTGCATCTAGGATCTTTCCAGATCCTCCCGATTCCTCTCTGGTGGAATCTCCTCTTCACCGTCTACTGCTCATTGTTCCTTCGTTTTTCCATGAGAATAAGTGAGACTAAGTCTTGCTCTTGCAGTTGATTTAGTCTCAGGGAGGGGAGGCCAGTCAAGAGATCATCTGGCATGTCAACAGTGGCCCTTGCCCAACCTATTATAAACTTTGGTTTTTTAACATTCCCAACGTTGATAAAAGACAAATTTTAGGTGCTTTATAGTTCCTAAACACTTAGCTATGCTTACAGTCATTTAGAAATGTATTTTTGTATTTTAAAATCTACAGCAGGAGTATTAAAAACGTAATCCTATAGCACATGAGATTAAGCTCACAAAGACTTTTTCTTTATCCATCTGATCTAAGGGTGCCAAAACTTTGGCACCTGACTGCAAAAGAAGCGTAATTAGTCTCTAATTAAATGTGACATTCTTCCTTATGTTTAGTTATTAATTATTAATCAGGAAGGACCTGCTGAGGCTGGTGAGTCATTAACAAAGAGTCCTGGTTATTTCTTTTATAACATTAATATGAACTCATGAATACAACATAATTAATTTAGATTACATTTAAAACCATATCATACATTATACGATTAATAAAATAAACAGAATACTGTTTTTAAATGCTTTTTCAATGGTTATTAAAATTAAAGGTTTATTTATGTACTAAATCTAATTTCTAATTCAAGAAAAATTGAACAATCCGATTATAAAAAAGCCTTTTTAGGTAGTAAATGCAATTTTCTTCTTAAAAACATTATAAAGGGCATCCTTTATTAAATTTTAGCTCTTATTCTTGTTCAGTCTAATCTATATATGAATTTGCTTCTACTTTCTTTTCGCAGATACAAAAAGAATGTTTTGCTGTATATATGAGTATTAAATCAATTCAAATCGAGCTAAAACCATCGGTGTGGTTTAATCAGACTGTGGGTTTTCGGTTCTAATCCCCTGATTGGACTTTATTAGCCCTTATGCTTCTGATTTGTTCTCATGGCCATGTTTTGTTTTCCCAGATCTCCACATCCAGCTGATTTGTGCATGAGTAGCTCATCTAAAAGTTCATTCTTCCGCTCTGATTGCATTATGAGATCCGCCTCTGCATTTTCCTCTCAAGTGACCACAAACAGCTTAAAAACAGGTGCCTGGAAATCAGACTCTAGATCAGAGCTAGATGTGTATTTTTTATTTATTTTATTGGCCTGAACATAAACTTACCTTAGGCTGAATATATATGAAACTCAGTCTAACTCAACAGTGTGTGTATGTCTAGTTAAGTAGTTAGTTTTAGGAAATAAAATGAGGTTGCACAGCTCGTTGGTAAAACCCCGCCTGGACTATGGTTCAAACCCCGGGGTGGGTTCGCCAGTATGAGCGTCGTCTGGTGCGGTTACAGAAGCCTACATGTCCTCATGCCCTGTCCTCGCTGCACCTCAGCCTGTGCCCGGTGATTCTCACACTTACAAGCTATTAGTTCCTGTGTATATTTATAAATGTATTCTGTATGAACCTGTGTGCTACAGGTCCTGTAGATGTGGATTAAACTGGAGGTGAGCCTTGATACCGACACACACTCGGTCAGATTATTCAATAAGTAATGAGCAGTCAGGCTCGATGAGGACAGCGGCGAGGTCTCCTGGGGCAAGCTGACATTTTGTACACGAACCTGGCCCAAATTGTCCACACCGACTCCTATTATTATCCATTACGGAGGAACCCGAGCACACTGACCTGAGGGAAGAGGGAAAGGGCAAGGCGCGATCTGCAGAGCCACGGCAGGGCTAATGCAGTCTAATGAGAGGGTGAGGAGCTCTGCTGGACCTGCACGCTGTACCGTCCTCATCAACAGATCCACCAACAGATTGTTCATCAGATCAACCAGTAGATTCATCAACAGACCCACCAACAGATCGTTCATCAGATGCACCAACAGATCGTTCATCAGATCCACCAGGAGATCGCTCGTCAGATCCACCAGTAGATTCATCAACAGACCCACCAACAGATCGTTCATCAGATCCACCAGAATAATCATCAACAGATCCACCAACAGATTGTTCATCAGATCCACCAACAGATCGTTCATCAGATCCACCAACAGATCGTTCATCAGATCCACCAATAGATCGCTTATCAGATCCACCAACAGATCGTTCATCAAGTCCACCAGAAGAATCATTAACAGACCCACCAACAGCTCGTTCATCAGATCCACCAGTAGATCGTTCATCAGATCCACCAGTAGATTCATTAACAGGTCCACCAACAGATTATTCATCAGATCCACCAGTAGATTCATCAACAGCTCCACCAACATATCGGTCATCAGATCCACCAACAGATCGTTCATCAGATCCACCAGAAGAATCATCAACAGACCCACCAACAGATCGTTTATCAGATCCACCAGTAGATTCATCAACAGACCAAAAAACAGATCGCTCATCAGATCCACCAACAGATCGTTTATCAGATCCACCATGAGATTCATCAACAGATCCACCAACATATCGCTCATCAGATTCACCAGGAGATTGCTCACTAGATCCACCAACAGATCATTCATCAGATCCACCAACAGAACCTACGGCAGATCCACTCACAGATCCCAGAACACATTCCTTGGCGGATCCACCAACAGCTGCTGTTATCAAACATTTACATTTCATTCTTTAGTTGATGCTTTTATCCAGGGTGACTAATGGTCACTTATGGTGGCGACGCCCATACATAGCGCTGCACCACCCAGGGGTAAGAAGCCAAGCGAGTAAAACAGATTAAACAAACAGCTTTTAAAAAATCTGTTCTTATCAAGATTAACAAATCCAAAGATTTTCATCAGCCACCGTTAATTTCGTGGATCATCTCCAAAATGAGAGAAATCGCCTCTCCTGGATATGAGAGAAGATAATAAATATTAGTTCGTAAGTAATAAAAAGAGACTGAGAATAAAAAAGATTGAGAGAACTACAGGAAAAGATCGACCTCAATTTCTGCATTAATAACTACCGTCATAAAAAGAGCTCAGCTACATCCAAATCGTATAAACTAATAACAGATAATATAATGACAGTGTCCGTTGCATTCTGGCTTTCTGTCCCCTCTACGGAGTGTTTTTACCTTCCCAGTGCCTCCCCAGTCTCAGCGCTCCCCACTGACCAGAGCCTTTCTTAGTTTGTGGTCCAGTTCATCCTAAAAGTATCAGACGGAGTTGAGGTCTGGACTCAGCAATGGATGCAGCCCAGTCCAGATCCAGGTTCAGACCTCTGTCTGTTTTGCAGTTTGCATGTTCTCCCTGTGAGTGCCTATTTTTGTCCGGGTACTCCAGTGTTCTTTTACATTCAAAAGACATGCGTTAGGTCAATTTGGACAATAAAGTGTCCCAGTATGAATAAGTGACTGGGACCCAGATGGGGTCCAGATGTGGGTCCCACCTCACCAAGGCTTCAGAGCTGTCCCAGAAGTGTCCACTTCTCACTAGGAGCACCTCTAGATGGGGGTAGATGTACAGATGTAGCACTGCAAATGAACTAAATGTATCCATGGACCTTTCTCTGTGCGCACCTGAGAGCAGTGGGCGTGGCTAAGCGAGTGCCCCGGGTGCGAGCGCCCGTTTACCTACAGCCCTGCTTCAGCCCTCAAGCTGAGCTTTAATACTTTTTTTTTTAATTTAATTTCAACAGAAGACGGAAAGGAAGGGTGAAAAGCGCGCGCTCGGTTCAGCATGCGCTCTTGTAAAGGTGTGTCACGCGCGCGCGCGCAAACACACACAAAGAAGCGCGTGCGCACCGGCAGCTCGCTCAGAGATGTTCAACTCCTCTCCGTCCGCTCCCAGCTTCTCGTCGGCGGATCGGGACGATTGGAATGTCTCCGGGGCAGATAACGATGACGGCTCGTGCAAGGAACGGCCACTCGAGTTCCTGCCGGCGGAGCGGGTGGCCGTGGGTCTCGCGCTAGCGGCGGTCACGGTGGTGACGGTGATCGGGAACGTGCTGGTGGTGGTGGCGGTTTGCGTGGTAAAGAAGCTCCGCCAGCCCTCCAACTACCTGCTGGTGTCCCTCGCGGCCGCCGACCTGTCCGTGGCCATTGGGGTCATGCCCTTTGCCATGGCGACCGATCTGACCGGTGGGAAATGGCTCTTCGGGGAGGCGTTCTGTAACGTCTTCATAGGCATGGACGTCATGTGTTGCACCGCGAGCATCATGACTCTGTGTGTCATCAGCGTCGACAGGTGAGTGTCCTGCTCGTGTCCTTTAATGCCTCGCTTAGCAGGTGCGCACAGGTGGATTCTGGCGGGAACTTGGGGAACTTTTTCTAAGCTTCTACAGAAGTCAAATTGAAAGTCAAGATTTCTTTCTGTAACGCTTTTTACACTGGAGTATTTTCTCATAAGCAGCTTTACAATACATGTTCTTATAAGGCCAATCCCAAATTGAGCAAGTCTAGGGCGACAGTGGCAAGGAAAAACCCTGAAAGTAGAAGGAAGAAACCTTGAGAGAAACCAAGACTCAAAAATGGACCCGACCTGCAAAACCCTGAATCAAGATGCTACAGGTAAACAGAGGGTTTGCTACATTTTTAAAAATGTAGAAAGACCAGTACGAGCTGGACCAAACTGGTTTATACTGGTTTATACTGGTTAAACTGAATAACTTTTATGATTTTGCTGGTTAAGTCAGCCTTCATACTCATCGGACCAGTATCTGTACTAACCACCATATTCGTACTTTACTGGTAACCATTGTTCTCACCCAACAAGTATGTGTACTGGTTATCATAAAACCTCATCACACAAGTATGTATACTGGTAACCACTATACTCACCCAACCAGTTTTCATACTGGTAACCATCAAATGAGTCACACACATATCCATACTGGTAACCACTATACTTTACAATCTAGTACTTATTTTAGTACTTATAATCTGCAAACCAGTATTGATATTGGTAACCACTCTAACTATTGTAGTATCCATACTGGTTACTACTACAATCGCTTAGCCAGTGTCCATACTAGCAATCACTAACGCACCAAACCAGTAGGAATACTGGTCACCATTATGCTCAGTTTCCATACTGGTTACTATTGTACTCAGCAAACCATTGCCTTAACTGGTTACTACTATATTCACCAAATTAGTATCCATACTGGTTACTATTGTACTCGGCAAACCGCTGTCCATACTGGTTACTACTATACTCATCAAATTAGTATCCATACTGGTTACTACTATACTCATCAAATTAGTATCCATACTGGTTACTACTATACTCACCAAATTAGTATCCATACTGGTTACTATTGTACTCAGAAAACCATTGCCCTTACTGGTTACTACTGTACTTACTAAATTAGTATCCATACTGGTTACTATTGTACTCGGCAAACCCGCTGTCCATACTGGTTACTACTATACTCATCAAATTTTTATTCATACTGGTTACTATTGTGCTCGGCAAACCGCTGTCCATACTGGTTACTACTATACTCACCAAATTAGTATCCATACTGGTTACTATTGTACTCGGCAAACCGCTGTCCATACTGGTTACTACTACACTCATCAAATTTTTATTCATACTGGTTACTATTGTACTCGGCAAACCTCTGTCCATACTGGTTACTACTATACTCATCAAATTTTTATCCATACTGGTTACTATTGTACTCAGCAAATTTTTATCCATACTGGTTACTATTGTACTCAGCAAACCGCTGTCCATACTGGTAACCATAGTTTTATTTTCTAAATGCTGAGCGTTAGGGTCACACCAGTACAGCGTGGTTCTGTGAGAGCAGGTCAGCACACCCGTAACACACAGACAGTGTGACATCACAGTGCTGGAAGACTCTGATCTGATTTGACACTTCTCGAAAGTGTGTGTTGTGTGAGAGAGCTGCTGCCACATCGCATACACACCCGAGTGCACCTTCTCAGAATAACCGAAAAAATTATGAATTTTTCAGAGCTGCTCCATTCTCATGGACAAACACATCTCTCCGTGCTTCTGTTTCTCCCTCTCAAAATGAAACGATTATTTCCTGTATCACACTGATTTAGGCTGAATTACAACGAGTACGTATTTTAAATGATGTTAAAAAAAAAACCACGCTTAATCAAATTCAAGGGAACAGGGTGTAAGGTGGGAACACGTCAGATGAGCGCACACACTCACACTCACACCCACACCGGGACAGTTTGGATCTCAAAGTGAGGGAAAAAATGAAATAAAATCGTCCAAGCAAAACGGATGAAGAGCCTTCCAGTGGTTTATGTATCCTCTTCTTTAATAACCATATGAAACAAAATAAAATAAAGCATAAAATAAACAAACGTATTTAATACCAATTTAAGTGAAGAAGAAAGGAAACATGGACAGTATATAATATGAAACTACACAGAACATTTTAAATACAATATTAATCAAATAAAATAATTCAACAATGCATTTGTTATAAAAAAGTATATGTACCTTTAAAAAGTAAAAACAGTCCAGAAAAAAAGGAACAAATTCGTCCATTGCATCCATTCATTATCTTCTGCTTAATCCACACGGGGTCACTCTGGGCGCAAGGGCACAAACACACAGTCACACACGGGGCCAGTTTAGAGACACCAATTGACCTAACACGCATGTCTTTGGACTGTGGAGTACCCGGAGTAAGAATCCAGGCCGCTCACTTTTGGCTGGGATTGCTCCCGAGTCACCGTACTGCAACAAATGTGTATAAATGCCTGTGCATCTTTTTTCGCTTGAGATCTTTTATGTAATAATGGACTAAAATGAACAGATAATTGTGAAATATTCTTTTAAAAAGGCAGTTTTTAACTATAACCAGAGTTAAGGACTTTTAATAGCATGAAAAACGGGCAGATGCTCGTGCTGCTCGGACAATTACAGCAAGAGAAAAGGAGCTTAGTGATTTTCCGATAAAGACTGAAATCAATTTAGCTTCAGCTTACTCGATTCTCTTTCTCTCTCTCTCTCTCTCTCTCTCTCTCTTTCTGATCTGCAACGCCTCATTACCGCAAATCTATGGCTCCATGATAACCTTTCAGAACTCCTAGCCAAAGACTGAATAAAATTAGGGTCTGCCAAGTGAATTGTAAATGAATTGGAAGGAGGCACCAATGCCTTACGGGAGTATCAGCTCATTTAACGTCTTCTATCTGGCCAAATCAGATAGATGGAATGAAGCGATGCAAACAGCCATCGATTACGCATTTTTTTGTCGTTTAGACCAACATCACTTTCATTCATTATTAGGCAGGACTAATGTTTTGGCTCGCCCGTGTAACGAGTTCTTTCTCGCCTTCGTTTTGACCCAACGATCCGGTCGGTTGAGAAGCAGTCCCACCGTGGTGATGTTCGCGTTAACGAGACGGCTTTTCCGTTGAAAAAAATGGTATCACTCATGACATAACGAAATAACCCTATTAAATAATCGATCAACGTTATTACTTATTTGCACTTTGTACTTTAAAATAAAGTTGCATAATAGTGTTATATAAACCTTTTGAAGTGGGGAGCAGGCAAGGGAATTGTTACTGTTGCGTAGCAACAACTCATTCATTGTGGACCTAGTTTTCGGGTTGATGGAATTGTCCGGATCATAGATCATTCAGTATGAATATGGGCTATTGAGGGCTTCTTGGATTTATTTTGTGTCTTTATTTTGCTGTAAAAAATGTAAAAAAGCAGCAGAACACCCGAGCGACATCAGGGCTGTGATTATCTATGGCACTCGCCTTTCTCGTACCTAGCTCCGCTATCAGAACCTTTTTAAAACGTGCACCTCTGGCATATGCTGGCACACATCGGAAACAGTTTAGTAGACAATTAATTTGGTTAATGCAGGCGATCACACCGGTAAACGACGTGAAAATGTTTGAAAATGGAAGAATGGTTAATTAGGAAAATCAGAGCGTGTCGTCTTATCAGGGTGCCCAAACTTTTGCAAAGTGACGACTGACAATAAGAACGGCCTGCATCTGGACAAAAAGAGACAGTCTCGTCTTTGGATCCTTTCCACTTTTCGGTAATGGAGGGAATATCTGAACTGATCTGGAGTCAGTCTTCGAGACTCGGCTCCGTTTCAATTGTAAGTCGGCTCTATTTATTCCATCTGACGGGATAATTTATTGCTGTCAGTCAAAGCCTTTCTTCTGGCTTTCAGAGAGAACAAGCTCAGCCAACTCTTTGGCGAACGCGCTGCCAGATGTCATGGTATAACAGCTGAAATGACGGCTCCAACTGCAACCGTCAAATCCGCCGCTCCATTCAGCTTGCAGGAAGCAGAAATAGTTTGCATTCACTGTCAGAGCTGCAGATGGAGAATCAGCAGCCGGGGTTCCGGCAAACAACGGCCTTTAGAACATGGAATTAAATAATGTCAATTATATAGCGCGGTCCAAAAATGCATGTGCTGCTCTTATATCAGGAGTTACGTAATAATAAGGAGAATATACAGTCTAAATACATTAAGCCCCACTTTACAATCAAACACCGACTCAGATCAGATGTCCTGATTTTCAAAATGCAGGAACTCGGCAGAAAAAAGAAAGAAATTATACTATCTATATACAGTCGAATCCGGTTAATAGGACCACTGATTAATGGGACCAGCCGCTTATTCGGGCCAAATCCTAAAGTACCAAAACAAATCCAATTCTATATGCGTAAAGTTATTTGCTTATTTGGACCAAAATTCTGCTTAATCGGACCAAAGAACGTGTACAGTATGTAATATCCGTGAAGAAA
>JAVSBV010015551.1:0-12328 GCA_033117975.1 Parotocinclus spilosoma | reverse complement strand
GATTAACAGAATCCGAAGAATCGTAGCCGATTGGCATCTTTTGTACAGCCCAGGCCTGTTGATAAAAAATAGCGAGGATGTTGGTCCCCGCGGGAAGATAATGAAGAGGCTGTGCTGTTTGTTGCTGTGCCTCGCTGTAGCTCTTCACTGCTGGTAAGTTCCAACTAATAACCCGTTCTATTAAGTAGATCTCTTAAACAAAAATGACTCCTTACGTGATAAATAATCAGACGTTTCAGATCCGACTCTTTTTTTTTGGCCTAGTGTTTTCACTGTTGTGCTCGATGCTTTGCCTTTAGTTGCGATAGCGTTGTAGATTATCGATTATGATAGAAAAGCAGATGTTCTGTCGGTTTGTGCGGGCAGTCAGTGATGCTGGAAATGGTTCTGAATTAAACCGAGTGCTTTATAAATAAGCAACACAAGGATTGGTTTGTGTTTGCCGTGTGAGAAGCGGAGGTGAAGCCACAGGCGGATACTGGACTGTATAGCTAATGTATAGCTAATGTATAGCTAGCTGATCACCTAGAGCTTGTGGCTTTACGTAAGAAACGGGCACGATGTTGGCGAGCAGCGGCAGGGAAAACCTCCGTGTTGTTCATGTGTATTGGTTTAGTTCCTTCGTGTTTAGGTGTTTTTAAATGTTTGAACGCGGTTTGTTTGAAATAGCAGCCAGGCTAGGTTAGCTGAGGGTCCGTTAGCGCTATTATAACGAGGCTGGAGGTTTAGCTCAGATTGATGTAGTCTTATGCAGTAAATGGTACATTTCTCGGATTGGACCAATAACAATTAGCACATTTGCTCGGAGGAACACGTATCCAAAGCTATAAAATGAAATGGGATTAGTGTTGGTGTTTTGTTTAAATAATAATGAGGGTGGTATAATGGGTCACGTGATCAGAACCCTTTACCTCATATTTAAACGGAAAAGGGACTTGTGTAAAGTTTTTTTTAGTTTTGCTTTGAAAGCCTCTGTACTGCCCAAATGCATTATGATCATTTTTGTGTGTGTATGTATGTGTATATATATATATATATCTCTATCCATCCATCTATCTATAGTAGAGAGCGAGAGAGATAAGTATTTGATACACATGTTTTCCCATCTACAAATTATAGAGGTCTGTAATTTTTATTGTAGGTACACTTCAACTGTCAGAAAAAAAAATCACATTGTATGAATAAAAATAAGTATTTGATCTCCTAATAAATAGCAAGAATTCTGCCTCTCACAGACCTGTTAGTTTTTCTTTAAGAAGCCCCTCCTATTCTGCACTCATTACCTGTATTAATTGCACCTGTTTGAACTCGTTACCTGTATAAAAGACACCTGTTCACTCAATCAATCACACTCCAACCTCTCCACCTTGCCCAGGACCAAAGAGCACCGTCTAAGAGCATCAGGGACAACATTTTGTCCCAAGGTTTGGGCAGGCTACAGGACGGTAGCATTTTGGTGAGAAGAAATAATTTTAAAAATGTAATGGGTTTTTAAAATAAAGGGTGTTTCAAGAAACCCGTGTGCAAACGATACGTAAATGTGACAGAGATACCACATGGAAACAAAACTGTTAAACTGTGCTAAATCTTGAATGTTTGGAAATTCACACAATAGTGCGGTTAGGACCCTGCCTGGGAAAATGCTGAACTTAAAAGAAAGGTTTGATGGACCAGTTACTTCTGTTTGATGGAAGCCGTTAGTTTGTTAAAATTGAAGTAGCAGAACATCGTGCACACAAACAGGAGTAACTTAAGTAAAAAAAGGTATTTGAACACATCAGCTGAGGAAGATCAATCAGTAGTCCAAGCGTGTGCTGAAATCCGAGTGAGCACGTGTATACACACACACACACACACACACAACTCGTCCTCTGTTTATGGGTCAGCAGCATTGATTGTCTGGTTACATTTACAGAATTTACCCTTATCCAGAGTGATGTACAGCACACAGTCTCACAATTCAAGCAATCGTGGATTAAGGGCCTTGCTTAAGGACTGGAACTGTGGCAGCTTGGCAGAGGTGGGATTTGAACACTGTGACCAGCTGTTGGCCACAACCTTCAGATTAATGGGCAGATTTTTTTTTCTGTTCTAGTTTCTTAACGAATTTCCGTGTTAAAGCTATTTTTAGTATCACATCGTTAGTATCACTAAGCTATTTGAGTATAACTGCTGTGCTTGATTTATTCAGTATGAAATGGATTAAAAGCATGGTACTTTCCCTCTCGAGACAGAGGTTTTCTCCTGCTTGGGCAAACTGTAACTTGCTTCACTGTAAACTGTTGTGCAAAATACTGGGCAAGCTTTCATTTTTCGTTACCCCGACGTGGCTTAGGTTGGACGGATTAACCAACGAGCGTGCCACAATATTTGGACAGAGCTGCATGCATTTGTACTCTTGTGCTGACAGGCTTCATTTTGCTGAGCTCACTGCAAATTCCCTCTTCCAACTGATTGTCATGTCATGGTTTTATGTTTAGTAATGTGTTTTTTTTGTGTTAAGTTGTTTTAATATTAAGCTTTTTAGCCAAGTTCTGAAAATAGCCAGATGGATTGCCTCTTGCAGCCTCCTTCATTACTAACGTGTATGAACAGCCAAGCTTATGCAGTGTCTACAGACAAACATTAGATCTGGATGGAAATAATTGAATTAGGGTCCTGGGGTTGGTTCACCCTTTTACAGGTGCAATTTTGCCATTTTGTGTCCATCCAAATTGCTCTTCAGTGGTTCTCCACCTCCTCCCCTGAGAAAATGACTTGCTTAACCATACTCAGCAGTACTCTGGTCATTAGTGGTGTTTGGATGTGCTTCTCTCTACATGTATGGGCAGATGTTGCTCATGCTGGGGAACAAATGATATTGATTAACACTTGCATTGAAGCTTTTAGCCTAGAAATCAGACTCATTTTGGGAAATTATAAATATACAACAGATGGCACCTTGTACAGCACGATTTCGGGTTAATTGGACCACCGGTTAATGGGACCAGCCGATTATTCTATTGATCGTATTGGTTCCCCATAGTTCTCGAGAAATTAAAGTGCTGAAAAATAAAGATTTATTTTTATTAAATTTTTTCCCTCCTCAGTAGATTCTTAAGTAGGAACATCTGAGGAACAAGCAATTAAAAAAGTCTGGCCTTACTCTAAAAATGCATTGCTAAGTTTACATCATCATTATATGTGATTATGAATGGTGACTGTTAGGGGTGTGCAATATGGCCCTAAAATAATATCATGATATTTCAACAACATACAATTGCAAGAAAATATTTTATACTTTAAAATGCCTAACCTCGTGGCATTTTTACTTTACTCGCGCTCTGCTTTGTTCTCCTGCTTGATGAGATGAAACCGCTTAAATTTGTTGTTACTACAGTTCGGTAGCGGTTAAGGTACTGGACTCTGGACCCGATGGTCCAGGTTTTAAATCCCACCTCTGCCAAGCGGCCATAGTTGGGTCTTTACGCAAGGCTCTTAAGGCCAGATTGCTTGAATTGTAAGACTGAGTTGTAAGTCGGATAAGGGCGTCTGCTAAATGTCGTAATTGGAACTGGATTATGCATGTACAGGAATAAATAAGTAAACAATTATTTAGCACAGTTAAATTCTTTGTTAGAAATGTACACAACTTTTATTTGTATTGACAAGTCGCATACGTTGAACTCGTTTTTACTCAAAGGTGCGCTTTGTGCTCCCAGAACATGCATGCTGCATGGCCTCACAATTCATGCTCACATATTCCTAACCTGAGCAGACATTCTTTGTGCTCTGAGCAACCCATGCTTCTCTGTATCTATGCGTTTCTCCTATCTGCTAGGATTAATGCAACTCACTGAACCGAGCTGGCTTGCAGGGAAAAGACAAATGAAAAGCGCAAACAGCAAGCAATGCAAGCTCGGGTGGAAATACAAAGCCTGTAGTTATGAGTGCTGTTCTGGCACAAGTCCACTCACTCAGTGTAGGCCTCTCTTCTCTCCAACTGCAAGCTCAGAATGTTTATGCCAGTCTGTGTGGTTTTAGTTCAGAACCAGAGTGGAACGATACTAATGGCTCACAGTTCATATAGGGTTTTCTCAATATTCAAACTATTTAACATGCGTAACTTTTTTTTTTTTTTTTTTTTTTTTTTTTGATCATGCATGACACCAAGTAGTTATTGAATTGATTTAGGTGAAAATTTATTAAGCTAAAATCTTCTTAATTCAGTACTGACAAATGACTTTCCTGAGGTCTGGGTGACCAGCATGCATCTGACTTGGAGATGACCTAAGGCACTGCCAGTGATGTACAACATAGTGCTGATTTCTATGCTCATGTGATTTGTTAAAATGGGGAAAAAAACATAGGACTGAACATCATTCCACCAGGTTTCCATGCCAACCAGTGTGGTGAAAGAGTGAGAGCGAGGCAGGACATTAGCTGTTGCCATTAGCTACAATCTCAAGGAATCAAGTAATCGACTGGAAACTCTGGATTAGCAGTGCCCACATTTGAGTGAAAAGCAGACTAAGTAGTAAAAAAAGATCTTCTAGCTACAGAACTTGAGCTGTAATGACAGTATACACTCGAGCTAGGCTGGTCTCTGCAGGTTTGTGTAAATGTATTGTAAACAATATTTCAATGATCATCTCCTGTTACAGAATGCTTGGCTTTCAGCGTCTTTAAATTCCCATTGAATACCCAGTGATGGTTCGGTCGGGTGTGTTGCGCTGGTATGAATGGATCAGATACAGCAGCGCTGCTGAACTTGTTAAACACGATGCCCATTCACTGTCCAATTTATTTTGACACGCCTACCTTGTTGGTCCACATTGTAGATGTAAAGTTATAGGTTGTAGCTCATCTGTTGATATACAAGTTGTTGGGCTTTCCAGTATTGCTGCATCTGATCTACTTGTATGAGCACGTCGGTGTCGAGTGCAGTGCTGATGATGTTCCTTAACCCAAATGATGTCTGCTCTGGGCTGGTCCTGACTGGTAAAGAACAGGGATAAATGAGACAAAGTATGAAAAGCAGCAGCAAATTAGTCTGTGTTTATAGAACTACAGAGTGCTGTTGTATGGTAAGTGGGGGCAGCACGGGGCTCCGTGGGTAGCACCACTGCCTCACAACAAGAAGGTCCCGGGTTCAATCTCAGGTGGGGGCGGCTTGGGTCCTTTCTGTGTGGAGTCTGGATGTCCTCCCCGTGTCTGCGTGGGTTTACTCCGGGTACTCTGGTTTCCTCCCACAGTCCAAATACATGTTAGGTTAGTTGGTTACTCAAAAATTGGCATTGACTTGTGTATATATATGTGTGACTGGAATTGAGATGAACTTGTGTATGGATGTAACCTTGTGTGTGTCGCTTACATGGCCACTGATGCCGATAGCGACGTCTAAGAAGCCAAATAAATAAATATATGGTAAGTGGAACTGATTAAATGGGCAATACATGAAGAAACAAGGATGTGGTTTGACTGAAAGTTTTTGTTTTTTTA
This sequence comes from Parotocinclus spilosoma, assembly GCA_033117975.1. NCBI lineage: Eukaryota > Metazoa > Chordata > Actinopteri > Siluriformes > Loricariidae > Parotocinclus > Parotocinclus spilosoma. The sequence continues at coordinate 6,847 of JAVSBV010015551.1, read as the reverse complement.
TTTTATTATTATAAGTATGTGGGTTTTCTTCAACTTTTCATTGAGGCTCATGATTGGTGCGTAACCTTTTTTTGTAAGTAGGTATGTAACATCACTATTAAAGTCTCTTACTATGTTACTTGTGAGTCACAGGCTATTATTTCTGTGAGATACACTTTATAACTAGGCCAGAACAGCATGGAGGCTCGGGGGGGGTGGGTTGCCGCTGCCGCCCTGTGTCTGTGTGGGTTTACTCCGGGTACTCAGGTTTCCTCCCACAGTCCAAAGACGTGTTAGGTGAATTGGTGTTTCTAAATTGTCATTGACTTGTGTATGTCTGACTGGTTTTGGAATGAACTTGTGTATGGATCTAGCCTTGTGCGTGTCGCTGGATGGCCACTGATGCCGATAAGTGACTTTAAAGAAGCCAAATACATAAAACTAGGCCATGATAACAATTTCAACTGGTAGCAAACTGGTTCATGTGGAAGAAACCAATGACGTTTTGGTGCTTCATGGCACTTGGGTGTGCTGTACCTGAACTGTCAAAACATAAGGTTAGCTTTGGCAGGTAAACACTTTGGGTGTGAACAAAAAAAATCTAAATCTCAGAATAAGGTCTTGTGCATTTTTACCAGAAAATGTAAAACAAGCCCTGCAGTCCATGGAGTCTGGTGCTTTAGAATAAATGTTTAAATCAAGCATTTCCTGTTTAGAACGATTCCCAAACCAAATATCTTGGACATGATGTCCCATAAAGCCAGAATGGGAAGATGAATATAAAGGTGAGCTTTTTTTTTTTTTTTTCTTCTACAATTTAATCGTTATTCTTTTTGATGCTTTCTGCACTAAGAGTCATCATGATATAAATCTGCACTTATGGCACCATGTAGAGATTTTTGCAAGTACTGCTTTAACTTGAGGATCCCATATTGAACCTACCAGTTGTAGCATTGCATAAGCACAACTCTGACAATGTGTAGTTATTCTATGGGAAACGAGCCATAATGCTAGGTCTGAACCAAGGAGCACAGAGCATAACCAGTAGCATATTATATTTAAATTTTAGTGTGAGGGTAAATATACAGGTGTTATTAGAACATGTTAAATGAGCTCAGGAACTCTAGGAAAGCCGTGTTCTAAAGAGTAGGGTGGACGTGTTGGGCTAAATAAGGCTAGCCTGAGGACGAGTTGGAACGGGAGTGTAGATGGAAGAAGGTTCAGAGAAGACAGAAGCCGTCTCTCTATTTAAAAATTAAAGTTATGTTTTGGAGGCCACTTCCAGATAGCACGTTGACAAAAGCTGGACTACACACACACCCATGTACAAGTGTGTGTGAAAGGATTAATCTCGTCTCCAGTTTCAGTATAATGGCTTGTTCTTGTCGTGGACTGATCTTCACACTATTGCGACTGGTCTTATTGTAACTTTAAAATTGTATAGCAATACATAAAGTAATCCAATTTGTTATTTGATATTTTTGAACCTGTCACATCTGTTGATCTTTAATTTTTGTTCAAACTGTTCCAAATGAAAGTTTATTTTCATGAGAATCTGCCTTATGAGGAGTTTGACATGGTGGGAAAATCCGGATTCACTTTGAGGGATTCAGCACATTCGTTTCCTTCTTGCTTTGGGGCCATTTGTTACACCATAAACAATTCTAGGATAGTGAGTACATGAAATGAAAAATTCTATGTATTGTTTTGTATTGCTAGCTGTAGTCATGACAGGACCGGGCGCCTAAAATCTTTGGTCGCAGCCATTCAAAGGGAGGGGGGTCTTTATGGCTCTAAAACTGTGGTTCAAAACAAACAAACACACACACTGCCCGTATTGTTGTTTAAACCAATCAAAGCTAGTGAAGGGTGGGACACCCCCTGATTGGCCTGGCCATGGTCCGTGTGCACTTGTACATTTGAAAATGCGTGAGCAGTTCGACATTAAGTGGAGTAGCATAGGCCTGGCAGAAAAACTTATTCTCTTCTTATTATTGAAAATATTTACAAAATGCAGTTTAAATTATATTGTATTGTATTCTTGATCAGGGAAGTAAATGGTATCCTTAAAAAAAAAAAATTAGGAATTTATTCTGAACCAAAGAAGATTCAACTTAGTGAAGCACTTTAAGAACAAACCCTTTTTTTCAGTAAACTGCGTTACCTTTCTTGGAACTTTGTTGACCACATTTGTTAATCACGTAAAACAGAACTTCTAAAACTGCGCTGTTAAATTTGGGTGCACCTAAGAAAAACCAGTGTAACCAGTGGGAAAACTTAGTCTAGAGAACTGCAGGAGCAAGGTTACACCTGCACGTGTGAAACACTCCCAGTTGGATAATTTAGAGACACTAATTAACGTGCCAAAGCACTTTTTTGGAATGCCAGAATTCCCACTTTAGAAAACATGCAATTTTCATACGTGCAACCTGGAGCTGCAAGACGACATGCCAGACACCGACAGGGGTAGAAAATGATTTGAAAAGGGCAAGTTTGCTCAGTTTTGTTTACTCAACATCCTAAGTTCATTAAGCCCAAAAGCTGCTTCACCAGCTTGTTGGTTCTCACACGTACCTAATGGTGCTGAAGACGAAGCACCGGAGACGGTCTGTATGGTTAGAATATTCTGGCTGAATCTAACAAATGGTTTTTTTTGGTGGCGAGGGGAATGAGGTTTTAGAATTAATCCTGTCCTCATCACAGACTGCACAGTTCACCTGCCCCCTATAGCCCAGAGGAAATGTATGGTTTCACTTGGCTTAGAATTGGGAAGTTTAATCTTGAAATTAGATGCTTCTACATAAAGATTTTTTTTTGTGTGGTCGTAGCAGTGGCCTTCTGTTGTTCTGTTCTATTGTTATTTTAAAGATCAGGGGAATTCCTTGTGGTTGAGTTCAAAGTAGGAATTCCCTCTTTCACTTTTTACCATCTAAAATTAAGTTTTGAGTCCTGATGGTTAGTTGAACGCAGTTTTAAACTGTTTTGCTGACAGGTCAAGGCCAATGGAGTATAAACACTGTTTCACAAATGTAATTACATTGTGTGTTAGAACCAAGGCCACGCTCATTTCTGCCACCAAGTCTTTGTGTTGGAGGGAGATTAGAGGGAGCTAACATTTATATCCAAAGTAGAAAGATTGGGGTAAAGTAACTAAAAACGGGTAAACTCAAAAACCCTAGATAAATGGAAGTGTAGCCTTCCCTTATAACTAAACCTAACCTTTTTTTTTTTTTTTTTTTTTTTGTGAGTAGCGTATATCACAATTTAGACTTTGCTTCCATCCAGGTAATTTTTTGTTGGTTTTTAAGCTGGATTTGCTATTAAACATATCAACCAAGGTCATTTCTCAGCCAATATTACTTAATAGATCTAATGGAGAACTGACTTGGATGCAAAAGTTTGCTTAAGAAGTCCTATTTGGGTGTCTTGCTTTGCTTGCAGGCTTTGAACAGGTTGGCCCTGTGTCCACATTCTTGTTCTTTGCATATTTTGCCAACGTTTTTGTTTGCGCTGTTTAAAAACCAGTTCCATTAAACTAAGGCTAATTTTTTTTTCTATTTCATGAAAAAAATGCACATTTAATGAAATGTAACCAAATAGACTCAAGTCTGAGACCTTGCTCACTCTTTTCTTTTAACATTTGCCAAGGTAAATGTGGAGGCAGGGTTTGTTTGAGTAGGAATTAAAACCCTGTGGCTTATGGTTTGTTCAGCAGTGTTAATTCGGGGGGCTCTCTTGCTCTCATTTAGCCACTGCCTGACCATTTTTGTTTTATTCTAGCCTAAGCCCTGGCCTACTTTCCATGCCTGGCTACGTCACTGCTTGTCTATTCTGTGTTTGTCCTCAAGTCACGTGGCTTTGTACACACTCCAGAGCAGCCCCTGTTCTCCTGGATCTCGGCGTCCATGCTGCTACTTGGGTTTTCTGTTTGCTTTTATTGATTTTATAAATATCCCGTGAGCTTGAATGAAAAGTATTTAGATTTATGTTGAGTCTTTTTTTGCAGCTAATGCAGCCTTTACATACATAGAAATGTTGTGTTTTCTGTCACTGATGCTGCACAGGATATCCCTTTCTGTTGGGTCTGTTGGTATCTGAATGTATTTACATTGGTGCTTGAAAGTTTGTGAACCCTTTATGTATTTCACCATAAATGTGACCTAAAGCATTATCAGATTTTCACACCAGTCCTAAAAGTAGATAAAAAAAGAACCCACTTAAACAAATGAGAGTTATACCTGGCCATTTATTTATTTTAGACCTCCTTGAGCTGTCTAAAGAGAAGGCCAAAACGCTTCTGCCTCCCTATTTAACGGTTTAGGTTTGACTTTGATGGGTTTTTTGGTTTCATACTTTGTTTATTTGAAGCATTTGATGTAAGACATAAACAGGAATCTGGACTATTGATTAGTCTTTTAACCAGGTACGGTTTGCTCTAGTTTTCCATTATCTTCGCTTGCATGATTGAACCACATGGTCTTTTCACCTAATAAGCACATTGCACCAGGATCATCAACTGCACCGGTCCTTCAGCTAGTCACGCCTGTAAACTTCATTTAGCATCTGTTGCCGTATTTGCTTACCACAGAGTTTTGACACCAAAGCGTTCAGTGAGCCTCTGATGTTCGGCTTCACACAGCACATTGAGAGGGAGGAAGTGGTGATTACGATGAGTCACTAAGTAAATAAGCTTTTAGCTAATCCTGTTCTTAAGATAATGTTTAGATCAAGTTTTTAATCCTGAACCCAATAATACATTAGGGTGTCTGTAAAAATGTACATTTGACATTTTCTCAAGTAATCCATGTAATCCATGACTTTCTGTCCCACCAGGGGTAAGGGGGCCTTATGACACACATCGATAGTAACTAATTAATTACTAATTTGTGAGCACTTATTACAATCGTTCAAAAAATTGTTGTCAGTTACTTTGTATTAGTTTGCTCTTTGTTTACAGGGCATTAAATGTTGCTACTAATGAAATAAGTTAAAGGAGGACATTTACATGTACGGAAAACATTTTTTTAACTAAAGTTTTAAAATTGTAGATCACAAGTAGGTTTGGCTACAGCTAATTAAATGAATTACGTTTTAAGTTTTAAAAATCTTAATCTTGTACTGTAACATTTTAAGACGTATGAATGATTTACAATATTTATTGCAATACATGTGATTGCAGAAAAAATGCATCAGTAGTGACAGATTCATAAACCTTTTTTTTATATATATATATATATATAAATAAAATGTGTATATATATTATGCCCACCACTGTTCTGCATGGTGGTTATATAACCTTGATTGTTGCTAAAATGCCCGCTGATGCCGACGACGACGTTAAGAAAACAAAACAATGTTAACATTGGTTAATGGTTCTGAATATCAGTAATTAATGAGAAATTACCCAGCACCAACTCCTGTACATGAACTTGTACTGTATGCAGTCTGTCCGAACAACAGTAATATAAGTGTTATTGAACAGTAGGGGCATCACGATACACATGGGTCGTATCGAAAAAAATGAATGTTACTGTGAATCGAATGCATTAAGATTTTTTTTCATTATTTGGTGCGCCGGTTCTGAACCCACACTACAGAGATGCAGCTATCAGCAGAGCAGAAGAGTTCTGAGGTGTACTGTAGTTTCATACATCTTCTAATGACAAGGTATAACAGTTGTGTTACTGTGACGACGCCCGAGCAGTGTTTTGAGCTACTGGGGGGGGAAACGTCATGCTATTGTTTTAGTTAGCCTGCTGGATGATTAGCTGTCTGTAAAATGGCTAGTGGAGAGAGCAAGACTGAGCTGGAACAACCAAAATCACCCTCGTATCTCCTGTGTAGGAATATTTTGGTTTCCTAGTCAGTTACAACAATGACGGGCAAAGAATGGTGGACAAAACGGTAACTGTTGGTAAACTTTGCCCAACGCGGTGAGAATACTTCCAATATGCAAACTCCTTTACCGTCCAAACGGAGAAAACACGAGGAGTCACAGCATTTAAGCAGCCGCTAAGTGCCGATAGTGAACGGGCAAAGCAAATTGCTCGCGGCATAGGGAAGTTTAAAGCTTCTGATTTGCAGCCCTGATTGCGCATGTTGCTGGTAATTGAGCCTCGTTTTAAAATTCCATCTCGCACTAATTTTATTCAGAACGTATTAGTAAGGAACACTTAAGGAAACCGGATCAAATTGTAAATAAACTGGCTGAAGCAAGTTCAGTTTCCATATGTACTCAGTTTATTATACTAAGACTTATGGTTATACCATAATATACCGTATTACGTATGGTTCTTTTGTATAGTTTTTTTTCTAGAAAAACTTATGGGACAAGTCCATCCTTTCCAAAAATTGACCTCTACATAAAAAAATAAGAGAAACTGAAATAATTTTTCTCCCTGTTGTATCGAAAATGTATCGTATTGTGGAGCAAAAAGTGTATTGTTTCACCTCTACTGAACAGGGAGGAAAAACAAATGTTAGTGTAAGTGTTAGTCTAAATTATTGATGCATAAATATCAGTTTCTAAGCATTAGAAATCACTACACATGTCCAGGTTTCTTCTCCAGAATAATCATTCTCCCACATGACCACCTTCAAGCTAAGGACCTGTTGATCATTTAAAAAGCCATTTAAAAAATGTTTATTAGAGCTTGAGATTGCGGCTAAAGCCAGGGACTGAACCAAGGAGCCCAAATTAACTATAAATACAGAGCAATATCTTTCTACTGACAAATCCAATATTATCCAATAATTAGAGTTTAACCCAAATTCAACAGTAATCTTTAACTAAATTCTTGATCGGCACAGAAAAGCATATTGTCTGTTAAAATAAAACCGATCATGATACAATAAACTATCATATTGC
>JAVSBV010015550.1:0-25885 GCA_033117975.1 Parotocinclus spilosoma | reverse complement strand
ACACACACACACACACACACACACACACACACACACACACACACACACACACACACACACACACACACACACTCTAGCTCTCTCTCTCTTTGTGGAGATCAGCAAATTATTCTCATAAGGTACCACACTTTTTTACTATTGCAGTGAATCTATATTTAATTGCAAGAATCTATATTTGATATCTTCTGATATCTTCAACACTGGGCCATTGTAAAACCTACTATTCTCTCAATAAGCAGTAACCATTAATATACAGTTACCTGGACGCACATTGTATGAATTACTGCCATAACATATAGGGTATTTTAATCCCCTAAACCCATACAAACCAGTAACTCCATTATAATGAAGCAAATTAGCTCTACCTACAGAATTTACTTTTGTTTTATTCCTAAATGCATTATGAAGTGATGGTCATTTCTTTGGAATTTTACAACAAGTGCTAGAAGAAACAGCAATAACAACATTGAGAAAATGTGCAGGTATGTAGTGGTTGATGGGATGAGTGAGTGAGACCCTGCTGTTATAGGGACAAAGATGCTCCCAAACCTCAGACAAGATGCAGGTAGAGGGATCACTATAAAATTAGGTTTGAAAATACAGGAACCAAGTAGCTAACCCAAGGTAGTTATATAACATATTCATATAACAGATTACAGAAATAGGTTCCTGACATCCAAATATTTGCTATACGTTTTTGTAATGTATATTTGGACAATGTGGTTATATATTAAACATTATCAGTTTGAACCATGTGATCAGCCAATATGTACTTCTTATGCTTCTTTTAAAGCAAAACATTTATTTAATGTTAAATATAAAAACAACACTCATATAATTCAGAGAATGTATTTTGTGCCTCAAAATAGCTACAGTGATATAACCGAATCAGGATTTCTTGCCAGAACTAAACGAATTCTCCAGATTTTAAGAAGTTTGAAGTAGCAAGAGAGGAATTAAACATGTTTTTTCTAGTTAAGGAAGGCACAAATCTTACATTTGCATTCTGCATTTTCGTAATCTATAAATACATGTTCAAGTGCTTGCAGTGGTGAAATTCAGTGTGCTTTCTTGTTCTAAGGGAAAAGTTACTTTACTTTACTTACTTTAGTGTGATTATGCCTATTTCACAGCATCATAAGGCTGTAATTCTAGGATCTGTGTGTACTTGTGTAGCAATGTGCAATTTTTGTCCTGAAATAACTGTATGCATGCATTATATACAGATTTGTGCATTCGAGACCCTAGGACGTATCAACCCTAAACATTTGAAGCAACCCAGCTTATTATATACAGAATAAATTGAAATACATCACAATTTCTTTGATTCTGCCTGCTAGTGAAGATCTGCAGTGCATGATCACTAAGCTCTATAGCCCTTAGTACAGTTAGTATTAGCATCTCTTCCCTGATATTTGAATGAATTTGCATATGCTTAGCTGTGAATAAGTAAGACATTTCTTCTGTAGTAAATGACTGATAGATAGTGATCCTGAGACAAAGTTCCTTTACACAGGTTATATCATTTTAAGGAGATAAGCCAGTCAGATAAATGGCTATTTGGTTAAAAGCAAATCAAAGTTCATACCAAGAATGATGAATAGATGAATAATAGTCAAATAGCTTTTAGGAGTTTCATGATGCAGCTCCATCAGTGTCACAATATCGACATAAATAGACACTCTTGCTGAAATTATTGCCTAAAATAGCACACACAATACCCTTTACAACTTAGCCATCAGTAAGACTGACACAGTTCTCCCTTAACAGCATTTAGGCCTTTATTCAGGTTCAAATACTTTTCAAGTACTTAAGGTTTCTGCTTTCTGCAAAGCACAGCTGTAGAACAATAGTAGCCCAAAATCTCATCCTGTGTGAGATAATGCAGTAACGCTGTGTGCGTCATCTTGATATGTGTACTGAATAGGGCAGTTATTGTGCACATGTACCTGCGTCATTTAAAATTATTATCAGTTCCTAGTAATATGAGTGCAACCTCAATATCATTAACCTTCTTTTGTCTTTCTGTTATTTGGTATGATGGCAACCGTGCTGTGCATCAGTGTTGCTTATTATTGTAGTGTGTGACATTATTTGTATTGTGAATCTAAGCCCTGATAAATGTACTAACACTTCCATATAAAAACCATATTGAGGCTATAAGGGACTTCCTCATTTTATCCAGTTGTGCTTTCCATATGTGTGCATTTTGTAGTTCAGCAATTACAGCCTGTAGTCCATCTGTTTCTCTACATACATTGTTAGCCCCCTTTATCCTGTTCTCTAATGGTCAGGACCCCCACAGGACCAGCACAAATCAGGCACTATTTATGTGGTGGATCATTATCCGCACTGGGTTGACACTGATTTGGTGGTAGTAGTGTGTAGTGTACATTGTTCTGGTATGATTTAATCAGACACAGGATTGCTGCTGAAATTAAAGCACTGTGTTCACTCATTGCGCACTCTACTAGACACATCTACCATATTGTCCCACCTTGTAGATGCAAAATCAGAGACAGTATCTCATCTGCTATAGCAGGATCCTCTAATCTTTATTTCAGTCACTGCAGTACTAAGAATGATCAACCACCCAAATAGTACCTGATATGTAGTAATCATGTGGGACTCCTGATCATTGAAGAACAGAGAAAATAGGACAAACCAATTATGGACAGCAAATGATGCACTAGAGTCTGTAATTGTTGAGCTATAACATGCTTCTATATGTTAGAACTGAGTGTATGTGTCAGTGTGTATATCTGTGCAAAATACACACATGTATATACTGTAGGAAATTCATAGTTAGGAAGATTTCACAGTGATATCAAACCAAAAATACCTCAATATTCTACACCACTGTTTAGAGTTATACTTTAAAGAGTATGAACTGTCAAAAGGCCATATCCTTGTCTCAGTTTTAAATTTGCCAGTTGATTTATTTTCCATTTTGGGTTATGTCAAGGGCTATACAAGAGAAGCGAAAGCATTATATTGCTATGTTTAGGACTTAATAATATACTTTAAAGGAATTTCACCTTGTGGACATGCTCTGACTGTCATTATACTTGATGTGATGCTTTGATGTGTACCTCAAGTGTAGTGAATTTATGGGATGTTTATAAATATTTGGGAACCCCAAACAGGTTACTTTAATACATATACAATAGCATTACAGTTCATTTTCATCTGCTAATGTTTTATTATTATTATTATTATTATTATTATTATCCATCAGTTATCTTCCGCCTAATTCGCACGGTGTCGCAAGTCAGCAGCGCAGGGTCGTGGGCAGGAGCACCTCTAGGCAGGGCACCAATCCATCGTAGGGCACACAGAGTTACGCACACAGTCACACACTAAGGGCCACATTTAGAGACACCAATTAACCTAACCCTCATGTCTTTGGACTGTGGGAGGAAACTGGAGTACCCGAAGTAAAACCACGCAGACATGGGGAGGACAGGCAGACTCCACACAGAAAGGACCCATACTTAGCAATTCACCAGTGTCCTGGAGTTCCTTAACCAATAATTTTACAGGACTATAGTGCACACTAAAAAGGCAGATTATGTTTGAAACTTACTTACTTAAATTACACTACTGGACAGAATATGGGTTAATTAAAAATATTACACTCTAATTTGTGCAATGGGCCATAAACCTCTAGCCAGTTTGCACGTTTACCTAGACCTGCAAAAGCATTGAGTTGTTATAATGTGGACCCTTGGCTTCTGGCAATAAATGTATACATTTTGATTTAATAAACAAATATTATATTGACTTTCGAGTTTATCATGGCACATCCCAAATTGAATTACCACTTTGTTCAAGATTGAACAGGGAAAATAATGTCAGATAGAAAGCTCCGTAGTTGTTCTTCAAGTCATTCTTGTTTATAGGTATTCTGATCACTGCAATAATGTTCATTTTTCTAACAGAAATAAAATCGGTTCATTATCATTTCATTGTCAGTAGTCCATATAGAAATGTATGCCTCATTTTGCCCTGGTTTAAAACATAAAAGTGATACAGTTCAAAATACATACTTGACCAACATATGTGCCTAGTTGAGATTAAAAAATACAATAAAAATGCATATATAATTTGAAGTGTTTAGCAGTCACCATTATCCAGAGCAACTTACAAATGGAGAATCATTACTGAAGGACTAATTGCATTATTATGTATTAAACTAACTTTTAGTTGCAGAAAGACCATGCATAGTTTCTGCTGGTAGGTTAAGTATCCGACATAACAGATGGTTGCATGGAGAGCAACACATAACATATAATGACAGAGTACAACATGATCAGTGTGTTTTACTCCTTAGACCTTTACTAGTTAAATTTAACTGTAATTAATTGAACAAAAATAAACAATTTCCCAGATATGTCATAGAAAGGCTTTTAATAGCCAGTCACCTGTAAAATATCTCCATGCCCATATCCACTGGTAAAGCAATAAAATAAATCTACCAGTGCTGCCAGTGCTGGTATGGTGTAAAGAGTGTGCCTTTGTTCAAGTTTCTCTAACTATAGAAGATTTAATATTGCTATACTGGCAAAAATGAGATTGCAGAAAGCACCAAACGCATGAGTGAAATGTTATTACACACACACACACACACACACACACACACACAATAACACTAATACACATTTTCTGATGTGTTTTGTTTGTAATACAGTGTTTTTAGGACATTAGCCTGTGGTAAATTTTTGTAATATTTATTTCTGCAGTTTGTTGGCGTGTGGATTTTGAGTTTTAAATGTGCGAATGGGTTACATTCAAAATCAAATTACTTTTAAAGGTAGTAAGTGTTAATGCAGAACCAGAACCGTAATGGTAAATCTTATCCTCTTTGTTCCTCACCATCTCTCCACTTGTCATCATCCCTGCTTAATGTACTACAACCTTCAATGCCACTCATGGTCATTCATATAAAAAAAATACAATCAAATAAATAAAACAAAATTTAAAAAACACGCTGTACACTAGAATAGTGAAGGACTACCAGAAATGAATGCACAACATACCACTGAAGATCATACAAATGTTACTATGGTGATTTGCCAGGATAGAGATTGTGAACTGATGTTACTGTAAAGTCATGAGTATGGAAAGAAGCAAAGCATTTGCCAGGTTAATGCACCTGCAGTCTAACAGAAGATGAAAGGGTAATCAAAATGGAGGTGGGGTCATGCTTCTTTTTTTCTGTGGCCAGGTCTCTGAAGTCTTTTGTGGTACTTTTGTAACACAAGGTGCAGTACTTGCAAAATCATTAGCTTTTCAAGCTTTTCCATCTACAAACTGTGGTTTGTCATTCTGCTATGGTACATCAGAAAGGTTCAAGTAAATTGAAGATCACATCAGCTGTGTTGGTGTGCAGTGTTTAGTGTTGCCAGAACCATAATGGCTTTAGAAGATAAGTCATTACCTTATATTGAAGTCATTTGAGCCATTGTCTTAAGTATTAACTATTGCCCAATAAAAAATCTGATATTGTAGGAGAAAGAGAGAGAGTGTGAGAGAGAGAACGAAAGAAAGAGAGAGAGAGAGAGAGAGAGAGAGAGAGAGAGAGAAAGAGAGAGAAAGGGAGAGAGAGATTTTGTCTTTATATTTATACGTAAAAGAGCAGCAGTGATAAAATGTTTATTTCTATATTACATATGGTGGAGATCATAGGGCATAAATCACCACACTTGTATGCTGTTAAACAGCCTCAATACAATGACAAAAATGGACATTAACCAGACATTAAAATAGTCTTTTTAGGCCACTGTAAAGTGAATGGGTATAACAATGGGTATTATCACATGAAAACAAAGGATACGTCAATGCATCAGAAATATCTCTGAAAACACGAGTGGATTGCTACCAGCTACACAGCATCCTTAATGCCATAGCAACCAAAGAATAACTTTTTTTTTACATGCTAAACCTTTTTCAACCATGGAAATTCACAATTTCTATATAATATACAGTAATGTACTGTCTTAACTATGCAAAAATGCACTGACAGTCAGTTTTATGAACAACATGGAAGATAAGCCAGATAAAACAGAGACTCTGCAACGGACCTTATGAAATGATAGGACATGATTCATTTAAAGAAAACTTGGCACTATCAAGAGAGTTGGTATTTGAAACTATGGAAAGGATTATACAACTAATTCAATAAGTACGCTATTGCTTAGTGGTATAGGGTTAACTAAGTGTAAAATTTGGTGCAAGTATAAACAACATGGAATGGTTTTAAGAGCCAAACATAAGTGTAAGAAAGTAATAAGTGTAAGTGTAATTTACATATAACAAAATCCCAGCAAAACAAAAACCCACACTAACTCCTTGAATGAACCTTAACTTAAGAAAAGGTTAGAGTGGATTAGAGAGAGGCAATACATGTGATAGGATGAAATGGATATCTAGCAATGAGTCAAGCATCTACATTGGGCTAAGAGATATTGCTGAAATCATTGTCTGGATAGCACAGCACAAGTAACAAGTAAGAATCTCAATACAATTTTAATTGTTCTAGGTTCTAGAACAATTAAAGGTTCTAGCCTGCAAAGCTGCTCTCATATTTAAGAAACTAGCCTGATGTAGAGTTTTGTAACAAACAAACAAACAAAATGTTTGGCTGTCATTGAGAATGACAGTGAATGATTCCATATTATTTTTCTCTACTTTACCTACTCTCTAATTAAATAACTTAAAAATACTTTATGAAGTGAGAACATTTAGCTAATAAACTTGATTTGATGTCTGTCATTTGTCTATTTGCTTTGAAGTAAAAAGGTTAAGTGAACATACAGTATAATAGTGTGGTGAGTCCATATTGTTTGCCATGGGTAGTACAACACTTGAAATACTAGAGGCCGGTTTGTATCATGCTGTTTTTGCCCACTGAGAAAAGTATGTACTGCATACTGTATAATGCTCCTTTATTTTTGTTTAAACCTGTACCATCATATAAATAATGAATGAGCTAAAAAAGAGTAGGGCTAGCCCACTCCTTTAGAAAAGCTTTATCCCTTCTCAGAATACTGGCTCACAGATACGACCTGGTCTGGGTGGGAAATTGGACTATTTTTCAATAGGAAAAGGAGGCATATGCATGACAAAAATATATTGATTTTACTATAGGGTAAACCCGGTGCTGTAACATTACCTATTGCTGGTTGGCTGTTATACAGCCATTTAAATCAAATACTACACCTAATGATTTCTGTAAGGTGAAATCATGATGGATCCCTCACCCTACATAGCAGGTGCACTCAGACTTTGTTAGTTGAAAGCGTCCTTCGGGTTCTTTTAATCAAGTGGTCCAGGCTTGGTAATATTTATATCAAGTTAGCACAGCAATATCACACCTTAAAGACATTTTATGTTTTTTGGCGATACTTGACTGGTCAGCAAGATCAGTAGACTTTAAAATGATCGAATACTTTGGAATTATGGTAGCAGATCAGAGTGTAGCTGATGTTTTGCCTTTATCGATGATTAGCTGAGGTAATTACTCAGAAAATTATAATCCATTATAAATGAATAGCTATCTCCCTGGAAATGTAATGGGATCATTTACTCATTACTTTTTGGAAAAAGTAATCACATAACTCATTAGCTTACCTTTGATGTTTTACTTTACAAAACCAATACAAGCATGTACTATCCTGAACGAGAAGAGTACCAATAAATAGTATATTCATACAAAGCAAGAATGGCATGGCATAAATTCGGATTATGATATAGGGGAATCATTACATCCATATTTTACAAATGTATGGTAAAAATACAAATTAAAAATAAATAGCTTAGGTAATATTTTTGTTCATATCTATATATTTTCTTTACACAATTATTTGAGGGTAACACGTGTTTATGTTGTAACTATGGAAACGACGGCTGACAGGGTAGCACATATCAGCCCTGAGAGAAGAGTGACATTTTGAAATGTGAATAATTTAATCATGCATTCCTCCTGATCATAAAGTAGGCTTATACATTGTCGTTACCATTTATGAAATTACAGCAGTATTTTACAAAAAAGCTAACATTTATATGTATTTAAAGTGCATCTATTGCTGTTGACTAGCATCGTTTTCTTGTAAAAAAAAAAAAAAGTTTTAAAAAATTGGCATTACCACTATACATAATTAACAATAAGTAATTATTATAAAATATGTAAATTCTAAATGAGTTCAGGTTTTTGCTTGACATAAATAAAACACAATTATTCCTATTTTATTTCTCAAAACTTAAAATGGCAAAATGAGCCCACCAATTAAAGAATAACTAAAATAAAAAAGTCCAGGCAAACCCCAAGCTAAAGGCAAATCAAAGCTAATTTGTACAATGATGCGGTACAGTCAAATATTATTATTATTATCATTATTATTATTTTTTGCAAACTGTACTTCACATAAATAATAAAATTAAGGTTACATTTACACAGTGGGTGAAAGTGTCCCAAATCCGATCTTTTTCTTTTATGTGACACAGTTATGTTACCTTTGGGACAGTGCAAACAAATGAAGACACACTAAATCTGACATTCTCAGCTCCATTTTGGATATGTGGTATTGAAATCCAATACATATCTGATAAATGGCAATACGACTCAGTCTGAACAGCCAGATCAGATTGACGACTTTTAGGTCATTCCAATTTGACATTAGCCATGAATGCGCACTGAAGAGAAGGAAAAAAGGATGACAGTAGTGAGGGAGGTTTGCACTAGTGGGATCTTAAAGTAACAGACCTCATAAATATTTGAGATGATGTCTCTTTACAAACAAAATGAGAAGGCATATATCAAATTTTCTGTCTGCACAGCTAGCATGAGTTAGCAAAGCATTTATTAAATATTAACATTATATAATTATATAAACATTATATAAAATATATAAAATATAAAATACTACCATGACAGGATTAGCCACAAAGATAAGTATGCTGACTACTAGAAGGGATTAAGTTATTAAATAATTGCATGTAATTGCATATATACTAAAAAATATAAGACTATGAGCAGAGTGGATGGATAATCAATATGAGTATCTTAACTTACAGTATTAGCAGGCTGACGAGGGTATAATCTGCTGAATAGCGGTATCTGTAGGCTTAACAGTGAAAAGAAAAGAGCTAATATGTCTGATTGAGCCCAGTCTCTCTGACTAAGAAACGTAGTTTCATTAATTTGTTTGCTTGATTTGTCTGTGTTAAGTAGCAGATAGGCCTATTTGTTGAAAAAAGGATTAGAGTTAATTGCCTGTAGCTTTTCCATTTTGGTGCTTTAAGCCGGTGCAAATCAGTTTCATTCTGTTCATTGATACATAAAGACTGGAATAATCTAAAGTGACATGTCTATTTTAATTTGCGTCGAAGGAGAAGATTGCAGATGTTTCTACATTCTGCTGTACCTAACACATTGTGCACTGTTAATGAAACCTTATTATTTGAGAAAGAGCTTAGCTTTTTTAATAAAAGTGAGCTATTTTAGATTCTAGAACACAAGTTTGCAGAAGGATTATGAAAGCAAGTTATTCTTTTAGTTGGTTCGAGTGAAATGTATTTCTATTGCACATTTTACAATGGATTATATGTCATTTTACATTGTCTTCAAGCAGAGTAACAAACTAAAAGATCCTAATTGAGGAAACCTAGGCTGGTAGTGGCAGGAAAAGTGTAACGAAGGAACCCTGTGAGGACCAAGACCCAAAAAGAAACCAGCCTCATTGTTTAACCTAGATGGATACATATAATTTAAACTAAGTTAACCAATTAACATCTACATTAATTTATTAATTATATGATTAATTATATATTAATTATATTTATTGTAACTCTTGTAAATCAAATCCCTGCTATAAGAGTAGAAATTGTCAAGTAAAGTCATATGAACTCATGATGCTATAAAACAAATCTTATTTTTGGGGTTTTGCGGCGCTAGATGAAGTTGCATGTTATGATAGGTCAATGAATTTTGATCCACAGACCTTGCATATCGCTGTTCTCTCATTCATTTTTTAAAAATTTAATTGGCAACATAACCCTTAAATCCAAACTTCACTCTTTTTTGAATAGTCAGAGTTCAGATTTAGATTTGTTTCTATACACCTTTATATAATGGTGCTTTACTCAAAGCAACATTACAATAAAAAAGTATTAAACTAGTGAGTAAAATCGCACTCTGAGCAAGCCTATGGGCGACACTGGAAAGGAAAAACATTTTAAGGAAGAAAGTTTTGAACGACTTAGACTCAAAAAGGAGCCCATCTTCCTTGGGGTAGCCTAGATGCTATAGCATATGTAAGAATTAAAATTGCAATTAATAAGTTTATAGTAATAGTTTAAATATACATAAGCTACAATAATATTAACAAAGAGAACATATTTAAAAATCTAATAATTAAAATAAGTGTAATCATATGTAGACTAATAGTGTAGAGTGAATATTCTGAACATTATAATAAATGAGTATGTTAAATCATAGGAATATAAAACAAATAATATATTGAATTAAAATATGTAAAAAAATATGCTTACATGCATGATTTAGTGACTGCAGGATCTTGTGTCCTCAGCGAAAATAGAATACGTAGTTAGTTATTGTTAAACAGGCAAAGTATTAACAGAAAACGTGTACTACTAGTACTGAGTGTAGCATGAAACTCAGACAATAGCTGCTTCCATGTTGAAGTCTCTCTATATGTTGATCTCTGCTGGGTTCCCACATTCTGATAGGTTGCCTGATATACACCTATTGAAACAAAAATCACCCAATAATGTCTCAACAACAAAAAAGCTAAAATTGCCTAACTTACAAATATAACCTAAATTGTAAATATTTAATACAAAAATCAAGTCATTTGCCTCAAATCTAAGTCCCAAGTCATCAGTACCAAGTCAAGGTTGATTATTATTTGGTGTCAAGCAAGTCCCAAATCCTTACATTTGTGCTTTGAGTCTGACGCAAGTCATGTGACTTGAGTCCCCCAACCCAAATTTATACAAACAGAAGCTAAGTAAAAATTAAAAGAGAGAGCATACTTAGAAAATATGATTATTAAGATAAAACAGAATACAACAACATAGAACATGACTAATTGAACTTCATACCGTATTATGCAGATTATAATAAAAAGAGAATGTAAATCAACAGCGTATAAGACAATACAAATGAATGTAGCAAGACAAAAAGAAGATACATTAAAGTTGTTCTGGGCCTTTGCTGCATGAATGTAACTATGGGCTTGTTTTCAGCTGTCAGGAAGAACTTCCCTGTGGAGGAGAATCTGGTTTTGGACAAGCATATTCTTGTAGGTTCAAATCAAAGCTATTTGACTGACAGCGCTAAAATCAAGTACTTTAAACCTTCTGTTCACTCATCTATTATCCTGATCTTTTTTCAGCATTTGCACTCACACACTGTTTCTCTCGTTCATAGCCTACTTTTAAGTAGGAATCTCTGGCTGCAAGGGTTTTACACACTCCAGTTTCAGCAATAAATCTGTCTTCGCAGTCAGATGGTAGTTGACGCATGCTGACAGAAAGATCACAGAGCCTACCTCAGACGATGCCGTGTATTTACACACTGTGTTTGTCAGGAAAGACACCACTTTCCTGCAGACAGTCAATAACCCACACGGAGCATCCTGCAATAAAAGGACCATTTAGCATATTGCATATCCATAAAAGCAGTTTATTGAGTGTTGTGTTTTAAAGGGAATTTGGAGGACCAGGAAATCTTTATATAGCACAGAATCAGTCTGGATTTTGAATGGAGGGAGTCACAATAGACAGGGTGGAATATGAGCAATATGAATCCTGCCACCACAGGTGCTGGGCTACAGCTTAATATTGTGTATGATATAGGTATAGCAAAAAGTCCCAGAGGATAAATATATGCGTGGCCCTGCCAGGAAGTAAGTCCTGCCTGTTACATCAGCGATTCGCAGGCTTGGCTTGAGTGCTGATCATTTTAGTAGCCTCTTGTGGGGTCTGATAATCATGGCAACGGGAAATTAATCTATTACTTCCATAAAGTACTGAGAGCTACACTCTTAAAACTCAGGTCTTGGGATCAGTGCAGATAATATGTATAAAGCTCGTATTCTTCCTGAAATCACAGTACATGCAGCACAGTGTTTGTTTGAAATAACATTGCAGATACACTTTATTAGGTACACCTGTTCAATCCCTCATGCAAATATCAGCAACACAGAGCATTTAGACCTGTAAACACAGTCAAGATGACCTGCTGAAGTTCAAATCGAGCATCAGAATTGGGAAAAGAGGTGATTTAACTGTCTTTGAGCGTGGCATGGTTATTAGTTCTGGATGAGCTGAGAGTTAATTCTAGGGTTGACAACGATTGGTCCAAAAAACAGAAAATGTCCAGTGAGTGGCAGTTCCTTGGGCAAAAATGCCTTGTTCATACCAGAGGTCAGAGTATCCAGACTGAATTGAGCACAACATATCAAACCTTAAAACAGAAACAGTAACAGACAGAACCTAGCTTGGTCTGATGTTTCGAATTTTTGCTGCATAATTCGGATATTAGGATCACATGAACATATGGATCTATAATGCCTTGCATTAAGGGTTTAGGCTGATGGTGGTGTAATAATCTGAGAGATATTTTCTAGGCACATGGTGGGATGTCTAATTGAGCTTTGTTTAAATGTCAGCATTGTTGCTGACCATGTTGGTACCTTTATTTTGAATCCTTCATTAAATCAATTTTCTGATATACTTCTATCTTTGTGAATAAAAAGAAAAAAATCCACAAATCTGGACTTTCAATTTCATAAAGAACAAATAGACACACAGACCATTTCTCTTAAAATGTTTTCACACAGTTAAGTAATTTATTTGCCACCTGGCCCTCCAAGATACTAAACAAGCATCTGGCTGGATCCCTCTCAGGTCCTTAAGCAAATCATCCTGAAGAATAATTCTTCTGAGATTTATATTCTATTTCTTTTTCTGCCCATCGCGTCCAATTATCTGTTTGAACAGCACATCCTGAGAGTTTGGTGGGCTATTACCTCTGACAAGATCCTTGTTGATCCAAATTTAGAGGCTGTTTTTGTGGTATCTTTCAGCATTTTTAAACTGCTTTTTGGACTGTATTTGTACATTCCACCTGTTAAAACAAAGTTTAACAACAGCACATCTTTGATGTTAAAGTTTCATACATTTTATTTGTCTCTTTCAAATCAAATAAACTGGATTTTTAATCAAGTATATGATCAAGTATTATTTAATCAAGTATTATTCTATCATATACACTGGAAACACAAAAATTCAAACCTGTTTACTACAACAAAACAAGACATCGAGTGGTATATTTGAATTATTTGCCCCCAAACATAAACAGTATTTTAAACTTAAAACATGGGCACCCTAAATAAAACACTTAGTGATGCAATCTTTCAAAGACAATGCATGATAATGACAGTATGCCAATTGCCATACTCCCCAAAAACAACTACTAATATAATATTATTATTGTTGTTATATTATGTATGTATGTATATGAAATCAGTCTACAGGTGCAATTTCAGTCTCTGTTTTACTCAGTGATGAGACCGTGTTCGCCTTGGTGGCTAGAAAATTCCATTATATTATATTATATATGTTTCATGTCTTTTGATTATTATTATTGTATTACATGCCTTTGCTTTATTAATGCTTTTAACCATGAATATGTAAAAACCATTACATATAAATATAGGCATAGAAAAATAATTTGTAAAAGATAATAATAACTGAACTGTACTGTAAAAGATAATAATAATAATAATATAGGCATACAAAAATAATTTGGGGATTGGAACAGATTATCATTATCACAGAGTAGTCTAGATACTTTGTATATAATGTTTGATTTTAAACAATAATATTAATTAAAAAACAATATGTTAACATCTAGTACAGTACTGTACTATAAAAGGTAATAATAATATAGTACAGATAATAATATATATTTAATATATTTTTTATATATATATTATATAATAATACAGATTAATCCTATTTACTTTACTTGTTATAGGTAAATTTGATTCCTTGGACAAATCAGCTATTGAACAGCCTCCTGGAACCTCCTTGGAGGTTTAAGTGTACTAACAATATGCTAGTGGTAGTGGTAATATTCTTGTTCAGTTTAGTTCCCAAATCATTACATGAAATATGCAAGTTATATCATAATTACTATGGTGTTCTGCAGTTCGTGTTGTATTCAAAACATGCCTAAGATACTAAAAATCACAAATTGCGATTACCTTAAGTATGGTTTCTTCCATGTGAACTACATAAAGCATAATGAATTTGTCCAAACAATACAGACAAATACACAAAATGATTTGTTAATAAATGTATTAAAAATGTGTGTTAAAAAATAAACAGTGGTTGGTTAATTAAATGAATGAAAAAAAATTACAATTAAAATAATAAAATAAAAAAAAAAAAGGATTATATATATATCTTATTGTCAGGTCTGACTAGTCAGATTTAAGTAATAAAAAAGTAAGGAAATGTAACTGTTTTATGTAAAATGTATAAATGGTTATAAATGATCCAACATAATCAAACCCAAACAATGGCACACAACATTGTTTACCATCAGCAGTGAGACATTTTGAATTTGAATGTATTAGGAGACTTTGTTTTTTAATGCATATGGAGGAGTGAATGACATTCCCGTCTCTCAATCGATCAAAGTGACACTAGACTATCCTGGCTGTTTAACATATGCAGACTAAAGCAGTTAGCACACACCCCCAGGTGTGTTTAGCAGCTCAATGTTGCATGAACAGCAATACAAAACGATTCTTTTGATTGGGATTATGTGCCTCAGAGGAAATCTGTGCTAGTCCTCCCGGCTTGGCTATAGGATGTAGGGGTGCCTATACTGTGAGAATAACTTTACAAAATAAGGGTTGTTGCATACAATTATTCATATTACAAATTATAAATTAAAGATTAGTTAATTCTGTGGAACAGGACAGGGGCATTGACCGGACATTATCATCGTAACAGAGTAGTCTAGATACTTTGTATATAATGTTTTATTTTAAACAATAAAATGAATTAAAAAACAATATGTAAACATCTAGTACAATACTGTTCTGTATAAGATAATAGTACATAATATTTTTACATTTTAAACACCCAAAAACGAAAGAAGTTACCATGTTGATTACTTGCTTCAAGACTGCAATTCTCTTTTCTATCAGCAGGTGTCACAAGTTCACTCATACAAGTTTTCTGCCATTCAGGCAGTAATTAGATATACAGTATCTCACAAAAATGAGTACACCCCTTATATTTTTAACTATTTAATTATACCTTCTCATGGGACAACACCGAAGATATGACACTGATACAGTGTAGAGTATTCAGTCTACAAATTGTTTACCAGTGTAAATTTGCTGTGCCTTTAAAATAACTCAAACCCCTACCTTCAGAAGAGTCACAGGTCAGTATTCCAACATAATAATGACCCCAAACACACTTCCAAGATGGTCATGCCATGGGCTGGCCGAGCATGTCACAAGACATACACCCTTAACAGTGCAAGGTTTCTGACATCCACCAGCTCCGTGATGCATTCATGAAGGAGTGGAAGAGGATTCAAGTGGCAACCTGGATAGCTCTAGTGAACTCCATGAACAGGCAAGTTAAGGCAGTGCTGGAAATTATTTGTGCCCACACAAAATATTGACACTTTGGGCATTTTCACTTAGGAGTGTAATCACTTTTGTTGCCATCAGTTTAGACATTGTGCGGTGCATGGTTGTGTGTTGGGTTGAAGGTCTTTCCTCATGGATGATGTGTGAGAAAACATAAGCTCCCAAGCGCTGTGGGTGTAACAAAAAATAAAACCTTTGAAAGAGTGTAATTTCTGATTAAATCCGACACGATGGATTGACAAACTGTCTAGGATTGTACCTGCCTTGTCCCCTGTGCCATGACCAGCATTAAGCATATAAGAAATTGAATAAATGAAAATTTGATTAAATATCTTATATTAGTAAAATATCATGGTGATTATGTCTAGGGAGATTTGTAAACTAACAGTTTTGGAATGAAAAAGCAAACCATGTCTAAAGGTCGAACACACTGGATACATACAAATACAGAGTGCATGCTGGAACACACTGAAAGGTCTGAGTTACTTGGTAAAGTAACAATCAACACTGCAGATAAGTAAACATACAAAAAATGAATTCCACAGACTCAAAAAACTTACACAAAGCAATATGTAATTGGAAAGAAAGGGTTTGATTTTGCATCTTCCTTAGCTGGGTATGGTTTAGTCTGCTGGCACCCTACCCAGTTAAACCCTACCCCCTCCAGTTGCAATTAGAGCGGACTGTGTGTGCCATCAACCGGGCTGCTTGAGCTGGATATCGCAGTGTAGATCCACAGTGTTCCTATCACATACACAAGGCATGAAGCGAGGGTGGAGGGGGGGATTATTGAGAGCGAAGTGAATGGAGAACGAGTAAAGTGAAGTGGGAGGCTAACAAGCTCATCACCAACATTGTGCAGAGATGAATTAGGAGAAAATACGGCATGGCGGAAGAGAAAAGGATGACAGTAGTTAATGGTTGTGACCCAACTGTTGGTTGCAGTGATTCCATTAGCATAAACCGTTTCACTTATTAACGAAACGGCGCCGCATGAGTATGCCTGCATCTGTTTCCACTCATCTCTTTATCTTTTTCCTTTGTAAATGGTTTGACGCATACTATGCATTTAATAAGTCATAGCAACCCTTGTTTACTCTGCAGCTTAATGTCATTAAGATGATACACATGCTTATTAAAATCCAAATCAAGCCCCAAGTGATAAATGTTTATCCCGCAAGCCTCACCTCTTGCAATTATGCTGTAACTTTTACTGTGAACAGAGCCACACAGGCATTTTTTTGTCAGGGAGCATTGTTTCTGATTCTTCTGATGTGCTGAAGTACGGCAGCCCCAGTGGGCATCTTCATCTTTGAGCGTTCTCCAAAGCTGTTGCCAAGGAAGAGAATGACTGACAAAAAGGAGATGGAGGGAACAAAGAGAAATAGAGATGAGATGGGGGGTTGGTGGCAGGGCAGGGACGGAGAAGAAGAGCAATTGCGTCATGGAAAGAAGGGATGATGTACAGGGGGCTGATAAATGAAAGACTGGAGTAAACTGGATGAGGGAGGCATGGCAGAGAGATGGAAAAATTGATAGAGAGGAGAACTGCAATCATCTCATTTCATTTCCTGCCTTTTCTCCTCACCTGTCTAGCTCTTAACCAGGCCAATCTCATGCAAGCTTTGAAATGAGTTCCAGTAAATTTAAACAAATTATGTCAGGTTCGCTCTTTGGATTCTAAATTATTTTATGAAACCCCAAAGCATTGTAGTGTGGGAGCAGTGGTTGGTTTTATGAGTGGGAGTCTTTTTTTTTTGTGTATGCAACATATCTATAACTACACAGAGGTGGAGTTCCAGGGTAATATTGAAAGAGGGATGTCTGGATCTGTGAAGCAATAACACTAACCACTTGAACCACCATGCCACCATCAGAGAGCAATGAGTTTAAATCACAAAACAACCACTGTTGGACCCTTGAACAAAGCCCTTAACCCTGAAGTGGTCAGCTGTGTATAAGGGCATCTGTTAAATGCTTTTAATGTGCTAAATATAGTAATGATAAAATGAGTAAAGTTTTATAGTCTCTGGAGCTGAATAATTACCCTAGGCAATTTCCACACCTTTCGTTTCAATGCTTAACTATTAAAGCTTTCTCCACTGTAGTGTCTCGTTTGGAAAAATTTTCACTAATAGCATTTTGATTGGATTGTTTGGGTGATGATTTGATCATTTTATGAAATACTGACTAAACCTTATTTCATGCCAAATTCATAAAAAATTATTGTACTAGGTCTGTTGGTTGTGTATACGTTTAAATCGTATGCATGATCACTGTCAATAACATCTCTTTACCTTTGCTAAAACAAGTTTAACTTTAAAAAAGTTTAAATTCTTCTAAACATGCATTATTCACTCTTTTTTAAACATTAAAGTAAGAGTAGCTAATATGGGGAAATCAGTTGACAATAGGTTTTACCTGGATGTCTAATTTTTATTAGCCTACACCCTACCAACTATGTAACACTTATTTAATGGAAATTGGCTCTTCTTTTAGCATGAGCAGCATAAACGTACTGACCACTATATTAGGTATACATGTTCAACTTTTACCAAAATATTTAGTCAGCCAACCATATGGCTACACCACAGTATCATTAGCTAATTAGACATGGCCATTATGACCTGCAGAGGTTGAAACCAAACATCAGAATATGGAGGAAAACTGATTTGTGACATTGAACATGGCATGGTTGTTAGTGCTAGACAGACAGCTACTTCAGAAAGTGTTGAGCTACAGGGATTTACACACACTGACATAACTAGGGTTTTACAGAGAATGATCCAATAAAGATGAAAATATCCAGTGAGTCGCAGCTCCTATAAAAAATAAAAAATCCTTCTTGATGCCAGAGGTCGAAGGAAAATGACCAGTTTGGTTCAAGATGATAGAAAGGCAACAGTGACTGAAATTACCCCATTTTTTTACAATTAAGATATACAGTATTCCATCTCTAAACACACAACACATCAAACTGTGAAGCACATAGGCTAAAGCAGCACTGTCAGCTAAGAACATGAAAGTAATTTAAATGGGCTCACCAAAGTGTACGACATAATATTATAAAAATGTTGCTTGGTCTCGATTTCTACTTTGATGTTTGGATGATAGGGTCAGAATTTGGCATAATCAACATGAAAGCACAGCTACATCCTGCCTTGTATGAATAATTTAAGTTGCTACTGGTGGTGTGTGGTTGCTGGTTGGCACAATTTGCACCCTTTAATACCAGCAGAGTATTGCTGCTGTCCATCAGTTGTATGACCACAGTGTACCATCTTCTCCGTACTGTAGACCATATCACAAAGCTCAAATTAGCTCAAACTGATTTTTGTAACATGATGATGATGAGCTCACTATACTCCAATGACCTCCCTATCCAATAGAGAACCTTTGGGATGTGGTGAAATGAGAGACTTGAATCATGGATGTGCATCCGACAAATCTGCCTCAAATTTGTGATGTCATCATTTCAACATGGATCAAAATTTCTGAGGAATGTTTCTAATACGTTGCTGAATCTCTGATGTGAATAATGAAGGCAGTTCTGAGGAAAACTGGGGCCCAACCCCTTACTAGCAAAGTGAATCTAATGAACAAGCTTACAAAAATAAGCTTTCTAAACAGTGTGCCAGTCCATCAAAGGGTAAGGGTCACTGTTGCTCTGCCAAAAGATTATATCCTACATCTGGCCCTTCTTCCTGACATGGCCAACCGTGCCAACGTGATGCCTGACTCAATCGAAAGGCACAACTGGGACTCAGACCAGGGTTAATACAGTAATAGATTAGTGAAATGCAGCTCCTCCAAATGAGTGTCCATACTAAATATACTAATGATGAAGTGGCATCCGTTTTACAATCATAGGAGCTGATTAATTCTTAGAGTTAGGAAATGGATTAAAGTTGTATTATACTGCTCACAAAAATTAGAGGATATTCCATTATGGGATATTTCATTTTGAATTATCCCCTAATTTTGTGAGCGATATAAATCCCCACCACCTCATTACTGAGTAGAATTCCTCTCCTGAAAACACAGAAGCTCAAAAACATGACCTCATTGCCTCTGGGCTAAGGACTTGTCAGCCCCTATAAGTGTGACTCTGGCTGTGTGTCAGTCTGCTGATTGGAGCGGCTCACTACATGATTAGACAGTAATGACCTTAATGAAGACTCAGTTTTGGGAAAGTCGTGTTAAAAAATATAGTCCTCTGAAAACAAAGGTGAATACAGAAAGGAAGAAGAAAAGACGAGTGTGAAAGAATGAAGCATGGAAATGACAGTGAGGGTTTCTTTACTGTTTCATCATAGTAAATTGCAATACAAGAATCATACCGGGACACTGACTTGTTTTGCTGCTTGTGGCGAAAAAGAGTTTGCTTTGTAATGCTATCACTCCTCGTTTACTCTGTTACGTGTTATGATTTTAGTCAGAGTTTGTCCATGGGGGCCTTCATTCTTGTTTGTATGCAGCTGGACTTTGCTGTCTGATAGCTTGTGATGAGTAATGAAAGAGGGCTGTGTGTGTATTGGTATGTCGCGGTGTGTGCACAGGTTTGTAGTCCTATTTGAAGAACAATTGTCTATAACAATGCTAAATGTGTCAAAATATTTTTTACTTTTGCTTTCCTTTGGGTACTGAGTTTAGGTTTATGGTTAGTTTTAGGGATTGTCATTTAATGTATAGTGTGTTCATCTTGCAGATACAAGTCAAGAATCACAATTTATATTTTGCTGGTGTTCTTTATGTTAATGCTAGATGCTTTTCACATTTCGCTTATGTTGAAGTCACAACCATAACTCCTGATATCCTGAATGATGTAACCTTATTTAAATGAGCTATCCTTACTCTGTATAGAGTTAGTGGTCTGATGAGAAACCTTACTCGTGCAAAAAAACAGGATTGCAGTTTTGATCTCACTATACATAGATATACCAACTCCCAACTTGCTAGACACGTTCATACCAAAGACGAACCATCCCCACTTAATGTCCTGTGCACTAAAACATGTGACACTCAGTTACTGACATGCCCTCTGAGAATTTGACAATTCAAAAGCTGGCAGAAATGCTGATAACAAAAAAAGCAAGGCTTACTGCTGACAAGTGTTAGTCCTTGGGGATAAAAGCCAAGTCTGACTTTAGTGTAACTCAAGTATCCCCCAATGAAAACTGTGTGCATGACAGGTGCTCCAAGAGCACTATAAATTATGATATTATTAGTGACTTAAAATGAGAATGCAATAGAGAGTGAACAACTAATGGAAAACCCCATATAAGAGTAAGAATTTCTCTTAAGTAAGAAAGTCACGCTATAGGACGATTCATCCCTTTAATAAAGCAGCATATTAAGGGCTTGCTATCAAAGCCCATATGTAGTGTTCTAGTGAAGACCACTAAAGCCGAATCAAGACCAAGACTTGTCAAGGATTGAAAGTGGCAGATTCAGAGAAATCAAGATTAAAATTTAGACCACATTAGGATTTGTTTATTATACATGAATCAAGAGAAAATGAAAAAAATATATATAAGCAACAAAATCTATTTCAGCCATTTGTATTATTAAATGTGAAAACATTTCATAACATTTAATTCTGCCCTCAAACAACAATCATAAACTATACTAAGTAAAATGAGTGGGTAAAAATGCACACTCGCAAATCTTAACGTCAGTCTATTCAAGACAGAACGTGGGATACTTTATAAGAAAAGCGTTAACTTGTTTTTCCCCTCATTAATCACTCTGAGTGCAGCTTTGTTTAAGACATGTAGGAAATGGAGCAATTTATTTTGATTTAATGGGTTGTGGATTTTTAATAACGGCAGAAAAAAAATCTGTTTATAATCTACTTTACCTCAGACACACGACTTGGACTTGAGTAATCTTGATAATCACCAAGACCAGCTTATCCTGAGACAAGACCAAGACGAGTGCAAATGAGGTTGAGACTAAGACTGCTTGATTATGGTCTTGAGATAAAACACTATTCATATGACACAGATAGTTTTCTGAAAAATACACTTTGATAGTAGAAGATGCTTTGCCCTCCTCAAGACACGAAGGCTAAATTAGAAAGCTCAAATCTTCTAGCAACAGAAATCAGAACCATCTAACATATAGTGCCTTATTCATGTGGTGAATTAACTTGTTAATAAATCCAATTTAAAAAAAACCCCCAGAAGTACAGACATTGCTGGTTTTGCTTATATACATGCTGTTTAATGTAATTCCACATCACTATACATCCAGTTTATTTTTACTGTTGTAGCTGTAGTGGTGCAGTGGAATCATCTTATAGCTAGCTAATAATTTAGGGGATGGGTTGGGTTTCATTCATAATAGCAAGTACCACGTCAAGCTCACTCTTACGCCTTTGGTTATTAGTTAAACAAAATCGTTGAGGTTTCACACTGAAATGATACAACCACTTCCCAAACACTTGACATTTTCTCTCAAAAAGAGTGTGAGTGAAAAGAGCTCTAGTGCTCTGAATTGTTGCTATGACACCATCAGGGATTCCAACTGCACTTAGGTTGCACATCTCACGGGTCAAGCCCAAAGTGCCAAGCACTCCGGATATGCTGGAGACAATAGATTTGCGTGCAGGGAGAGGGGCCATGGGATGATTAGAATTAGTGACAAATCTGATACTCTAGCCAGATACCCTACTCTAATTTAATACTCTAGCCAGTATTAGTGAGAAAAGTACGATATACAGGAACTTATGGGATAGTGCAGGTCCTGTATAAAGTATACAACTCTATAACTCTATAACCCGTGCATAACATTGCTTCCTTTTACAATCCCAATTCCAGTTAAGTTTGAATGTTGTTTAAAACATAAATAAAAACACGTCCAAAAATAGGTGGGACAGGGGCATGTTTACCACTTGTGTTGCATCACTCAATAAATGTTTCAGAACTGAGGACACATTGTTGAAGCTTTTTAGGCTGAATTCTTTCACATTCTTGCTTGACGTACAACTTCAGTTAATCAACAGTCCGGGGTCTCCATTGTCATATTTTGCGCTTCATAATGTGCCACGCATATTTAATGGGAGAAAGGTCTGGACTGCAGACAGGCTAGTCTAGTACCCGCACACTTTTATTACAAAGCCACACTGTTGCAACACATGGAGCATGTGGCTTCGTATTGCCTCGCTGAGATAAACAGGGGCATCCCTAAAAAAGACATTGCCAGTTGCTTGGATGGCAGCATATGTTGCTACAAAACCTGTATGTACCTTTCAGGATTATTGGTGCCTTCACAGATATGCAAAACACACCCAATACCATCAGAGATGCCGGCTTTTGAACTTTAAACTGATAACAATCCGGACAGTCCTTTTCCTCTTTGTCCCGGTGACACGATGTCCATGATTTCCAAAAACATTTTAAAATGTAAACTTGTCAGACCACAGGACACTTTTCCACTTTGCATCAGTCCATCTCAGATGTGCTCGGGCCCAGAGAAGTTTCTAGGTGAGTTGATATTTGGCTTTTGCTTTGCATGATAGAGTTTTAACCTGCACTTCTAGATGGAGTGACGAACTGTGTTCACTGACAATGGATTTCTTAAGTGTTCCTTAATACACTGGTAATATCCGTTAAAGAATGATTTCGTGTTTTAATGCAGTGCCGTCTGAGGAATCGAAGGTTACAGGCATTCAATGTTGGTTTTTGGCCTTCCCACTTACTTGCAGAGATTTCTTCTGATTCTCTGAATCTTTTGATGATATTATGGACTCTAGATGAGAAACCTTGTTCTCAAACTGACAGACTATTTTCTCATGCAAAGTGGCGAACATCACCCTATCGTTGGTTGTGAACGAATGTTGGTTGGAATGTTCCAAACAGGTGTTTTTTCTACCTTTTTTTTCAGCCAACTTTTTTGGAAATCTAATTCAAAATGAGTGAATATTTTCAAAAAACAATTATGTTTTTCCATTGAACATTAAGTATCTTGTCTTTGTAGTGTATTCAATTGAGTATGTGTTGAAAAGGATTTGCAAATCATCATAGTATGTTTTTATGATTTACACAACATCCCAACTTTATTGAAATTGGGGTTGTACATCAGTGAACTCCTCCAAGATCTTCATCCTCTAACTTATTTGTTGTCCTGGCTATTGTGTGCCTGACTTTGTGTCTGGGGAGGCAAGTCCACACTGCCATGACCAACAAACTCTGGAACCCTCTTCCTCAGTCTCTCCATAACTGTTCTTTTTTTGTTTCAAAATATGACTTTTCTCTTTTTGCAAACATTTATTCATCTTCTGCACTTCCTGTTTATCCAATTGCCTGGTCACATTCTGATTGAACAGGGATTCAAACTGGGAGAGAGGGAATAGACATATTACGGTTCTATGCCTACCAGAGATTGGCCTTCCATAGCAGGTCTGCCTCTTTTTTCGCATTCCTTGCCACATGAGTATTTGCCTTCCATATTGTCAGATCATCTGTCAGTGTGGACAAGCAACACAATTGTAGTCATTACTGAAGTCAAGATATTGGCTACCACTGTGGTGTTTTACGTTCAATAGTAATATCTCCCTCATATACAGTATATGACCCATTAGTCTCAGGCACAGCCTGAATGATACCTATTGCCCCTTCTGAACGTGGGGTAGACATGCTTGAAACACACAAATTTCTGAGATGCATGTTTGGTGGGCCTTATTTCCCCCTCTTTGTTTGGGCCCTAGAAAATATTATGAATACTCCAATAAATCCCACATAGTTTATCTTCAGGTAAAATCCTCATGGGTTTCCTCCTGAAGAATATAAGCTGACTTGTCTTGATCCTTCAAATTCAACATTTATCTGAATATGGCTAGAGCAACACACAACTGGATTCTGTACCCTCCATCTATCACTCAGTACCAATTCTGATGTTACACATGCATTCCATGCTGTTTTTCGTACTGAGAGGGCAATAAGATGAACCTCGTCTGACATTAATGCATGAGCAGCTAGCTGCATATGCGAGGACAGCATTCCACGATCCAAAATATGTTCAGTTTGCATCTAATTGGTCCAAGAAAACTCCAAAACCATATAATTTAATGAGCTTATGAGTTTTAAAAACAATTTTCAGAAGTAGTCAGTAGAACACAATCTCTTTTTGTTTTACTGGGCATGACCAGGCTTCAGCAGGTTACTGAACAAAGTGTCTGCCTGCCTGTGCAATTCTATGTCTCACATCCCTTCCAGGGCATCAGGTAGCACACCTCTTTTTCCACTCTGACTGGGAGTCTTGGCAGGCCAAGCCCTCTCAGTTAAAGCATGAAGTAGTGCCTTATTTCACCAGCCTGTCCTTGTGTCAGAAGTTAATTAATTGTAGCCATTTGTACAGAAAAGCAGTCATTAATGTTTAAACCGCTGGTAACAAAAGTGGATACCTCCTAAGTGAAAATGGGAAAATTGTGCACAATTAACCATTTTCCTTCCCCTATATCATGAGACTCTTTATTGTTACAGCTGTGAATGGAGAGCAGGTGTGTTCTATTTAGTGTTATAGCTCTCATACTGCTCACTGGATGTTCAACATGGCACCTCACTCGATCTGAAAAAAAGCATTGTTGCTCTATATAATGACGGTCTATACGAAGATTTAAAGATAACCATACAGCGGTATAATAGGTCTCACCATGGTCGACCAAGTTGAGTGCATGTGCTCCGTGTCATATCCAGTGGTTGGATTTTGAAAATAGACGTAGTGGTGCTGCCAGCTTTGCTGCATAGCTTAAAGGGGTGGGAATCAGCCTGTTAGTGTTTTGACCATGTGCTTTGTTATTTTTTAATTTTTTTATTTATACTGCTATACAAGATGTAGACTGACTACTTTATATTGTATTAAAGTGTCATATATTCATTGTTGTCCCAAGAAAAGACAATAAAATAGTTACAATATACAATCCTAAATCACAAAAAAGTTGTGCTGGTATGCAAAATGCAAATTGAAGTGTTTCTTACATTTAGTTTTATTGAATTGCAGACAGAATAAACCTAAATTATTCCACACTTTGTCTTAATTTTATTTGTAAATAAACATCCATTACTGTACAAACTGGATTCCAAAAAAGTTGGGACACTAAATAAATTGTGAATAAAAACTGAATGCAATGATGTGGAGATGCCAACATCTAATATTTTATTCAGAATAGAACACAAATC